>OMLB01060141.1:0-16770 GCA_900302555.1 Myripristis jacobus
TGTTCCAATATCACACACACACACACACACACACACAAAGAAGACTGAGCTGCACTCCCTTCTCCAGGGAACAGCTCGGCTCCCACGATGGGCGGGGGTCCCACGAATACTTCTCCGGGGTGCAACTCTGTCATTCATCATCATCATCATCATCATCGGCATCATTACCATCTGTTTCTCTGTCTGTCTCTCTTTCTCTTTGTGACATCACAGCATCTCAAGCCATTGTGACGTCATCAACCAAACATAACATTTTCTGGCAATATGTAAATGAAAACTGAATTGAATTATACGTTGTTCTCTCTTTGACGTCACAGGGTGACACATCATGACATTAGCAGAGGGCATAAATAGACCCTCAGTTGTGTAGAATTTTGTTCCACACTGAACCAACAAACCTGCGGGCTTGTTGGGCGCAATGTCGGAGCTGAGCCGACGGGCTTCACAGTCCCGGCTCAGCCAACGGCTGCGCACCCTTACTGGCATCGCAGCTTGTTGGCTCAGTGTGGGACCAAACTCACCCTTTATGCTCTCTCTTTCAGATGGAGAATTTGTGGGATCCAAGCCCATCGTGGGAGCCGGAGCCGGAGCTGCACCCCAGTGATGGATTCGCGGGACCCCCGCCAATCGTGGGAGCCGGAGCCAGAGCCGGAGCTGCACCCTGGAGAAGGACCCGTGGGACCGCCGCCCATCGTGGGAGGCGGAGCAGGAACTGCACCCGGAGAAGGGCGTGCAGTTCAACCTTCATGTGTGTGTGTGTGTGTGTGTGTGTCCAGCCTGATGTCCATGCTGAGGAAAAATATAGGACAATTTAAAAAAAAAAAAAAAGTTACTGAACACATGAAACCTGATTCTAAGCAGCATCAGGGGAAAGCCTGCTCATCCTGCCCTTATCATCTCAAAGAAGGATGAAAAATGGGATGAAAATGATGTATTACACCCCCCCTCCTCCCCCCTCCAGCAGATGGCGCCCTTAGCATTTGCCTATACTGCCTATGCAATGAGTGAGCCCTGATGATGCAACACAAATAAATGTAATGTTGAATGCATGAATCAATAAAAGAAGGAGGAAGAGACATCATTTAATCCTCTGTGGTTGTATTCAAAGTTTTTGAACATACAGTTTAGTCACTGTTGGACGTTCTGGGGTGACTACGGCAGCTCAGGTTCCTCCAAAATGAATCTCATCAATAATCCTTCTGTATTCTCTTGGAATATCAAAGGATCTCCCTATCTCTTTGTGAGGTTTAGTTTTGTTATGTTCAGACTTGTGCTGCTGATGCACAAAAAATTCAGCCCTAGCTGACAATAAATTATTATCAATCAATCAAGTAAACAGATAATAAAGGAGGTTTGGGGGCAGGAGTGGGCCCTTCAAACCTCTGCTGCAAAACAAAATATGACACGATTTGAAATAACTGAAATATCAGTTGCTGTTTTTTCACTGTGTGGGAAAAAACAAACAACCAAAAAAAAGAGGTTACAAAAATGATGAGAAAGATGGTACCTTCTCAACATCAGTGGGCTATAATAGTAATGCATATGAACAAATAAATGAACAAATAAGTCATATGTAATAAATAAATACAGTTCGGTCAGTCAGTATGGTCATACTGACACAGTAAACCAACAGTAGCGACAATATTTTAGTTCTGTGTTAATGCTATGCTGTAAAGTTAAAACAAACACTATGATTGGTAAATGACTGGTAAAAACTATTTGACCCAGGTTAAAAACACATATTAAGCACAGACAAAGTCTGGTAATGAAGTCTACGAACTACTCTCAGAACCAATATATTGCTGTTGTCAGGTGAAAAGCTCAGAGGTCAAAAGTTGGTGATTTTCATATTTCCAGTGCAGTTGAAAGATGACATGGTTTTCTATGTGCTTACCGAAGCCCCTCACCACCCACAGTCATTAACATGGGCGTTTGTTGCTCATAGAATTTCCAAGTCACGAGTTGTTGTTTTTTTTCCTATTTGCTATTAAAAATGTAGAGAAAAAAGTGGTCAGACTGCTCATTAATAGTGATTCATTACAAGCTATATTACTTTTATCTTATATACTGACTAAAGTTTTTCCTGGTGCCATGTGCCTCCTCAGTATTTGCTGTTGGGATGTTGGCGCATATAGTGGAAATGTGATGAAACATCACATAGCCGGCCAGACAACCAACGTGAAGCCTGCGTGAAGGTATTTTGATGTTGGCCGTACGAGCTAAATTCATTTGTGAGACTTTGTCTCCACTGCGTGGCTGCAGACGGAATCAAACCGTGGCAATGTCACGCTGTGGGAGCTTTCTGTCGACCGTGCTCAGTCCTATCAGCCAGTGTTCAGCAGGGGAATCAAAGCAAAGCGCGTACGTTGCAGTGCAGGAGCGGTGAGATCTGGCTAAAGCAACAGCAACCGCATTTTGTTTACAGTGGTGATATGCAGCGTCTCAGGCACATTCTCATATATCCATGTGCACTTCCTGTCCATCATGCGTATTTACATTAAAACATCAGATGCAATTACATATTTGATCATTCATTAACGTGGCTAGTGGTAATCAGTTGTCGCAAGTCTTTGCTGTTTATTGAAGCATTATAGTCGGCTGCAGCTGGCGGTGACGCTACGATTCTGTCCTATTCATAGTAAAAAAAAAAAAAACAAATACGACGAAGCGTGATCCAGGAAGTAACATGTAGAAGATCGATGCCCCCCCTAAACCAATCGGGGGACAATACACGCGCTTTAATTCCGCCTTTGCACGAAATTGACCAATCATGGCCCGCGAACGGAACTTCCGCTACAGAAACGGAGCACGTCCATTGTACAAGCTGTTCTGAAAGAGTGCCGCGATTGTTGAGGTGCAATCTGTTAACTGCGCGATTTCATCAAAGTTTCCTTCGTCGGTTAGATGCTGTTATCGTGTTCTAACTTGGATTCGTAAGTGTTCGCTGTCACATGTAAGTTACAAGCTACATCGAGGGTCGGGCTGATGTTGTAGAAACAAAATTAGTGTCGTTGTCACCATAGGAATTTGTTCGTTAGCAGCAGCTCAGCCACCTTGCGGTCCTATTAGCACTGTAGCTTGTAACGTTAGCCTGCTCCGATTGTGTGGATCTAATGATAAGGGGTAGAAATGTGTATTTAATACCAGACCGACACGCGTCGTGTTGTTAAGCAGAACAACTCACGAAAGAACGACAGGATTAGTTAACGTGGGCTAGTTAACTTAGCCAAGCTAGCTAACGTTTCTGAATTGTCTTTCACAAAAGGGCACCGCGTGAACAGCAGACGCGGTAACAAACTGTTAACGTTTGGCTTTTTCCGATTTTTGCTTGCGAGATTCGAGATATAAAACATATAGCTAGATAACAGTGCAGAATGAATGGGTTCAGCACTGAAGAAGACAGCCACGACGGACCCCCGGCTCCCCCGTTTTACGGCCAGAGCTGCTGTTTGATTGAGGACGGAGAGCGCTGCGGCCGATCAGCTGGAAACGCCTCCTTCAGCAAGCGGATACAGAAGAGCATATCGCAGAAAAAGCTCAAGTTGGACATTGACAAAAGTGTAAGTGTATATATATATATATATATATATATATTTATTTTATTTTTTTTACAATCACGTTATCCTGATCGGACAACCAAACTCAGTGAATCAGCCACTGAAGTGGGCCGCCTCAAGGGCAGCGCAGCTTCACAACTTGTTTACAGGCTGACGCGTTCAACTGTCAGCTAATGTTAGCTAGCGTAAGTTGACGTGAATAGTTAACGCTAGCCCTAGCTAACATTAGCTGACGACACAACCGCTGGTTGTACCTGCACTAAAAAACTCACTTTCCTCACTTTTCTTTGGCAATGGTGGTGTTGTCGCGGCCCCTAAACGATGCCTTTGGTGTCTTTGGTGCGATGTGTTTGTTGTGTTTCACTCAGCTGTGTTAGCTAACGGGAACTGAACACCGGGCAGGACAGCAGAGCAGCGTCCTTCCCCCACCAACTTTCGTCGTAGCTTTTCTCTCAATGCAGCAGTTTTTTTCCACGCCTCCACTTGGCTCCATGAAATGGCTGTTGCCAGGGAAGCTAACAGTGTGAGCTCGGCAGTGAGAAAAAGAAATGTAGCTTACAATCCGGTAACAGTATCAGTGGAGAAGCGTGGGCACAGATAACACCGCACAGTGAAGCTTGTAGAGGTGGACACTAAAGTGCATTTCCTCAAGGAAGAGTTGCTGTGCTTAACCCTCCTGTTGTCTTTTTGAGGTCAGTTTGACCCCATGCAACGTTTACCGTCTCTAAATACATGATTAACGTCGTCTTTTTGCTACACATTTCATGACTTCTCCTATTTTAATGAGCACAATTGGGAAAACATAAAATGAAGTTGATGAAAGGTTTTCAGCGTCCACTAAATTATTATCAATCAATCGAGTAAACAGATAATAAAGGAGGTTTGGGGGCAGGAGTGGGCCCTTCAAACCTCTGCTGCAAAACAAAATATGACACGATTTGAAATGACTGAAATATCAATTGCTGCATTTTCACTGTGCGGGGAAACAAACAAACAAACAAACAACCAAAAAAAAAGGTAACAAAAATGATGAGAAAGATGGTACCTTCTCAACATCAGTGGGCTATAATAGTAATGCATATGAACAAATAAATGAACAAATAAGTCATATGTAATAAATAAATACAGTTCAGTCAGTCAGTATGGTTATACTGACACATTAAACCAACAGTAGCGACAGTATTTTAGTTCTGTGTTAATGCTATGCTGTAAGGTTAAAACAAACACTATGATTGGTAAATGACTGGTAAAAACTATTTGACCCAGGTTAAAAACACATCTTGAGCACAGACAAAGTCTGCCAGTGAAGTGAAGTCTACCAACTACTCTCAGAACCAATATATTGCTGTTGTCAGGTGAAAAGCTCAGAGGTCAAAAGTTGGTGATTTTCATATTTCCAGTGCAGTTGAAAGATGACATGATTTTCTAGGGGTTTCTATGGGCTTACCGAAGCCCCTCATGGCCCCTAAACGATGCTCTTGTCTTTGGTGTGATGTGTTTGTTGCGTTTCACTCAGCTGTGTTAGCTAACGGGACCTGTCCGGTCCCGGACGCTTTTTGTACGCATCAGTGTTCCTTTGGGGTCAGGTTGACCCCAGGCTCTTATAGCTGTATTAAACATAAAAATATCAACATTTTACTCACATTTGCTTTGTTGTTTTGGACACTGAGGAACTATAACATGTCATTTCTAATTTTCAAAACACTTCCATCTGCTTTAGGGCCCTAACTAAACATAAGAACACCTGTAGTAGTACGAGAACCACTCATAGTTCATGTGATATTTGGGAGGGCAAAACGATTCCCACAAGAACTTTGATGTATGCGGAGGGGTGAGTGGGGGAGATTATGTTTTATTTAAAGAGCTATTTCGGTCAACAAGACTCATAAAGTACCTGACACATAAACTCAGGTAACAGTTTTTATTATAATCATTTTCTTGAGTTTTAAGTTACTGGGGTCAGATTAACCCCAGTTAATAAAAAAATGTAAGCTGAAGTTAACAGGAGGGTTTGGTGTTTAGGTCCTGACCCTGTATACCAGAGTGCCACCATAAAAACCTGATGCATTGTTTGAGTGTAAAATACCCAACAGTGTATGTAGCAGCTAGAGCTCCAGTTAATGCATGAAAATTGAACACTGAAACGTATTATTCTTCACAGTGTCTACTTTTAGTTTTGATAATGAACTACATTTCACCGTACACTACCTTTACCGCAGTCGTATTTTGAATACGGGACTTGTAATTTATTGGAGTATATTTCCATTTGCCACTTTCACTTAAGGATTTGAGACCTTTTGCTAGCAGGGTTTACAACTCAGCACTCTGTTCTGATGCTGAATTACCTTGGAAGCCATTCGGTAAACCCCCACCAAAGACCACATAAGTTTCTATAAATATTAACATGCTTGCCCCAAATCACCCTGATACAGATACTGCAGCTACATTGCTTGTTGTAATATTAGTTGATAATTGATTAAAATGGAAAAATCCGAATTCTCTCTCTCCCTTTTTTCCCTTTTTTTTTTTTTTTTAAAGAAAGACAACACTGATTTCAAACCAATTTTGCTTCTCGCCACATCTGCTTTACATTTCCCCCACTCATTTGGCAGTGTATACTACATGTTATTAGATTGTATTAACAGTTAGCCACTCATTTTGTCATTATTCTTAAAATACAAGGGTGAAGTTGTGACACGTAGCTCAAAGTGGCCTGTTGCCCTAGCTAAAAGAAGCCTCACCCCACGAGAAGGCATGAGTGTGACAGTGAAGTTCATACAAGGTGATTTTTTTTTCCTCAATGGGAATTCAGTTTCTTCCTGTGGCTGTCAGTTGACTGCTGATGTAAAAACACTCAACCTTCCACCAAACAGAAACTTGGACCAAGTCAAATTCAGCCCTGGTTTTATATTTACTGTGATTAATTAGGTCACTTTGTATAAGTTGTTTTTTGTACTGAACAAGAATGAATGAGAGCAGGTGTCTTTCTCTTAAGGAGAAAAACAAGCCCTGATATCTTCAGCTACACAGACTGTGTACACACATCAGTAGTAAGAATAGAAAGTAAGGGGACCTAGACCATTAGCACAGAGTGGAAAAAAAAAAGAAAAAAGAAACTGTGGTGGTATTTTTAAACACTGGGGTGTATACAACACTCAGTGATATGTGTCATTGGCTTTAAATCCCGCACAGTGCCTCTTATCTGCTCTTAAATCACTAATACACTGTGTTGAGTGGCATGTTACATAAGGAGTTGAGTCTGAGGAATCAGCTCAGTCGCCTTTAGTGTGTGTTTTGCTGTTGCCGCTTCTCAGAGTCATGATGTTTTCCAGACCCATTAGCTGTAGGAGCTCATGTGATGATCTACATGTGAGAGAAGCACAAGTTAACTGAGAATTGATGTGTACCGAGAGCTACATTGTCCTGTGGCAAGAGGGGTTACACTTGCAGGTTTGTCACCTCTATCTATCCATCTATCTGCCTATCTATCTGTCTGTCTATCTATCTATCGATCTATAGAGCTAGATAAAAGTCTGGGAGTATTTCACCCTAAACCCTGCAAAGATGAGGATTGGCTCCAAGATTTGTAAAGCTGACCTTTCATATCATGGGAGCATGTCGGTCATGAACATTTGAAAGGAAGGCACGTCAGACTTGTGGATGATGCAGACTCGTCCAGGTAAAATAAATAGCCTCTCAGCTAGCTAACATCAGATATCTCTAGATGGAGCTGTATTTGCTTTTAATGTCTTCCACCTGGGACTTGCCATCCGGACTGGCTGTCGCTCTGTGTCATAGCTCGATACACCCAAAAAACATTTAGAAAAATGCACTTCTATCGACTCAGGTTCGTATGTTAATTTTGCTTAAGTAAAAATGAAACTGTGTGTACAGCCAGAGACATTACTGTAATCAGGTTTACACTCAACCTGTTTCTAATTAAAAATCAGGCAATTAACAAATACCTTTAGCTATTAATTTTAAATGGACAAAAACTTGATACTTTTTTTTTTTTTAATCTTTTGTACTAGTAGTGGGTTAATCATTCGTAGTTTAATAAAAGACATATTTTTGAATAAAGAAGTTATATACATTCAGTGTCCACTTTCTCATCTCCACCTGTACAATCGAATGTAGTTCAGGTCAGCAGCTTGGCCATGAATTCTACCTTTTAACAAAGTTTATAATGTTCAGTTTGTGTTGATATTGTGGAGAATGTGTCACTTTAATTCTCTGTATATTATTGAGGTTGTAATTTGCAGAGGTCTTGCACTGGATTATTTTTGTACATGAGAGGGACAGATTATTGGAAACAGCTCTCATTAAAATGCAGTCATGATCACCTCTATTACTGTGACAACAAGAAAACCTGAGCATTATAGGCAGCAGGAGAGGAAACTTAATGGCAGAGCTGTTGCATTAGTAATTAATTAGTATTAGATTATACAGGTGGACCTAATAAAGTGGAAACTGAGTGTATATTATCTTTATTGCTAGTTAGCACATGCTTAAAAGAACCTCCAAGTAAATTTAAAAGCTTTTTAGCTAAAGAAGAGCTATTCTGTAATTCTGCAATTAAATATCCCATTAGTCAACTAATCATTTCAATAATCGATGACTAGTCGACTATCAAAGTTAGTAGCAGCCGTGACACACAGTGCATGAATGTAAATGAATGTAGCCAGCTCATGACGCTGCAGCAGGACTGGCTGTACCTCTCTCATTAGTCTGTCTTGTCACCCACTGAGACCGAGGACAGGACTGGGCCATATATACATTTTGTTAGTGTTAAAACCTTCTCACATTTTATTGAGGTAGGTATACAGTATTACCGTCCAATTTTTATATATATAATTTATATATATATATATATAAAAACACACACACACACACACAAAAAAAATGTTGTCTTATCAACAGAACAGTGAATGTTATGTTCTCTTACCTGTTTCCTGTCTCTGTCTCTGGCTAGTGAAGGCGTTAAACTCAACTGCACATCAGCTCTCACAGTGATTAGTGGGTGGTTGATTAATACATCAGCACATAGATTTGAAGCATCTACATCTCTAGCTGTAACTTTCCCTCATGCAAATCTTGCTCATAGCTTCATCCAGATTTGCTGGCTCTCCCTTTCATTAGGTACAAACCCCAAATGCTGCCTGATTGCAGCAGTTACATTCGTTTGGTGCACTAACTTCCATGGGCTCGTTGCCATCTTTTTTCTATCTGAAGAGGAGGAGGTGACATGACAGTAAAGAAGTGAAACTGTTGCTATTTTAAATTGCCACCGCCTGACCAGTTGAATGAAAATAAACATTCATCTATTGTCTGCAGTGACTGGAAAGTTTACTTTAAAGGTTACTGAAAGTGACAAGTGGTGTAGGGAATTTGAGCGGCCCCACCCAGCAGCTCAGCAGCATTTAGTCGGTGGCTGGTGTTAATTCACCCCCTGCATATCAGCAGTGACTGCAGTCATGTTTAATAGTGCAGTAGTGTTTCCCACAGGCTCACGGGTTATTTGTGGCGGTGGCAGGCTGGGTCGGCAAGGGACACGAAGTTAGGTGGTAGAATGCAGAGTGTAAATTCAAAGTAGGGTTCCAGTGATTTGGACTCAGGAAAGCTTATAGCCTACTGAGTAGAACCTGACTGACACACCAGCCGACGAGTATTATCAGCTCATAGCAGCTCATTCCATATATCAGCATCAGCCTACATGTTGGCTGATATTCAAAGAAGACAGCACACGTTTCAGAAAAAACAAAACAAAAACAAAAACTTTGATTTAAAACAGTGTTCTCATTAAATTGTTTGCAATAATCTGTATAGCAGCAAATCACAGCTGAGCAGATGCTGCTGTGGACTGTTGGGAAGTTCAACGAGTATTGGTCCCAAAAATCCAGTATTGTTCAGACTGTAATCCTGACCTAGGTAATTTTTTATGCTTTGTGGTGTGATTTCAGTATTCTGATTTTTTCTTTTTTCTTAACTCATGCCAAAAATTACAAATATTCAGTATTGTCCTCCAAACTTTTCTTCTTGGCAAGATGGAAAAGCATTTTTTTAAGCTGTGGCCAGAAGATACCATGACACTGGCTGGCTAATATTAATGCAAAACATTGTGGTCTGTTTAAAGTTATTTTAGCAATGTGGGGAATCCGGTGTGGTCGGCTGTCACACATCAGGCTGTACGAGAAACAGTCAAGTTTTGATTTAATGTTAGAAAAATGGTTTGAGTGCATCTGGGCTCTTTAGAAACAAGATCAAGTAAGCAGCAGTCTCAAGTGTGCAAATTCAGTTTTTGGGATGTGACACATGAGGTCCTCTTTCTTGAGACCACACCAGTCCCAGCCAGAAGGGGGGGAAAGTGTAACAAGTGTGTTACATTATACAAAAAACATAAATATATATATTTTGCTCTCACAAGTAACTTATCTTGGTAGTTTTTGAAATGTAGTAATCTGTTCCTCACTTTTGAAATAATTAATTTTGTTACCTTTTCATTGAAATCCATGAAGTTTAAGACGTTGCCATTGAATCGGTGGGTTGTTGACTTGGTGTTGCTTACTGATACCAATGCAGATGTTGTTAAGTGAAATCTGTTGTAGAAGAGGCACAGAAACCAGTTTCTGTGTTTACATTTACAATATATGTATTACAGTGTATTTACATTTACAGCCCACAGTTGAATGCAACAAGCTGAGTAGGGCTGGACAATATGACCTAAATCTCATATCCCCACATAGGTCATTTCATATCTTGGTAACGATTGATAAAGCACATTTTCAGTAAATTAAATGAATAAATAGTTCATGTGGTCATAAAGTGACCACATGAAGAGGCCTTCTTATTACATTTTGAATAATATACTTGACAAATAATAGGCACTTAATCTTATTTTATTTTTTATTTTATTTTATTTGTCTCCTTTTTTATTTGGAACCTTGGTGCAGATTTTCAATTCAACTGTAAACAAAATATAAAATATGTAGGCTTTACACTATCAGGATTTTTGGGGCCGCTCACCGATCGGTGAGTTTAAATAAACTGATCACTGATCACTGATCTGATCATAACTTGTTTATTTACTGTACATACTTGTGTACCGTTTACTGAGCTTGAGTTTTATCTGTCTCAGACACTTTGAAGAAGTTCCACACCACCGACATGTTTGTTTGAATCCGACAGCGAATGATTCCCCCCGAATGAGCCCTGTCACATAGTGACAGGGCTCAAAACTAACATGGCGATGGTGTGGAACTTCTTCGGAGTAAATGAGACAGATAAAACAATGCAACAGGAGCATCTGCAAAAAGTTTCAACACGACAATGACGTCATTGATCGGATCGGTGAATTAAGACATTACAGCCGATCACACAAATTGCATAAAATGCAAAATATTGGCCGATCCAATATAGCCGATCAGATCGGTGGAAAATCTAAAAATATGTAAAGTAGAAGTGTAACAATGGAAGGAGTCTATCGGCGATCTGAACATGTTTTTTTCCCAAGGCAACAGCGGTGCTGTGAATGCGCCATATAAGATAATATGGAGCGACACTACTTCAGTCAGTTACTGAGGCCACTTACTTTTCAGTCAAAACGCTGCCACAGCAGGTGTGTGTGGCTCCTTCAGAGGCTGCGGCTGGGGCGTCCTGCTCCTCAGAACTCTACCTGCAAGTAGGGCGATGCAGGGCCATTTAGGCCCACTAGACTTTTTGAATGACCTTTGTGTTTTGTGCCAGTTGATGAAGACAGCATGATGCTGGTTTTTATGCCTCATTAACCGGCTGGAACTGAGGAGGTTTCTGATGTGATGTTGCCAGCTCATCCCCAAATTCTACAAACTGCAAGGTGTCACTAGATCCATATGAGACAAATCAAAACATTGCTTTGGAGTGGACGTTTTGTCTCAGGTGATGCAGCCATGAGTACTGCTGTTCTTATCTGAGCCTCATTAACACACTTAATAAAATGACACTGCTGTCAGTGTTTTAGTGATTGAAGTGGACCACTCACTGTGTCGACCACAGCGTCGCTACCACTACACTTTCACACAGGACTTAAATTACACTGTGTTATAACATATATATTATGCTGTTAGGTTATGTTGCCTACACTCATTCTCGCAGTACAGAGAAACTCTAAGCATCGTCCAAATTACTATATCTATATATCTATATCTATATCTATATACACACTCCTGTAATAAGTTACGGGAGAGTTGTTTTTTGACACAGTGAAATATATGATAGGGCAAAACATGGAATGATACCATCGTATGTTATTGTCATGTCTCACAGCCCTAGTGATATTCATTTTGGCAGTTTTAAAGGCATTCTGGCAGGTAGGAAGTCAATAACTGAAATACAAGTAGACAACTCAATAGTGAGACTAAAGTGGATTGATTAAAAAAAAAAAGCACAATTTTATCATAAAATTACTCATGGTATGCATCAAACAACAGTACTGCAAAGAGCATCTATTGACAGATTTTTCCTTTCGTGCTCACACTGTCACTGCAGGTGCGACACCTCTACATCTGCGACTTCCACAAGAACTTCATCCAGAGTGTCCGCAACAAGAGGAAGAGGAAGACCAGCGATGATGGAGGGGAGTCCCCAGATCATGACGTGGAGGTGCCTGAGGTAATCTGGATAGATTATTTGAAAGGTTTCCAGCCGAGGCATTTTCAGATTCGTGCCTGTTTTCACTTGTCTCATTCTCTATGAACAAATGAGACACACCTCCTGCTCAGAACACACAGGCTGCAGATGAGGCATAGGCTCTCACCTCAAACCCTGATGAAGACCCACAGATGTTGAAACTGCTTTTTTTTTTTCAATTCTCAGTGCAGCCAGTAAGGGTGGGTGATACATCCTTAAAATAATACCATAATATTTCAGTGTAATTTGCAGTCACAATATTAAAGTCACTGTGAAAAAAAATCCCAGTAACCAGTGTTTCCCTGAGAATGCCACTGGACATTAGCCTATTTCTAGCCTCATATTTCTTATTCTTATTCTTAATTGATTCTAGTTAATTCTCAACCTTATTTTAATGTTTTTATTCAGTTTTACCCTGCTCACTTTGCCTTTTCCTCAATGAAACTTCCTTTGTCCAGTACTCTGTAGTAGCACATTTTTGGTACTGTAACTGTTACAGAGGTAATAGATAAAGGCTAGCTCAACCAGGTTTTGGCAGTAAACAGGATGGTATATTGGTCAGGATACAGGAATGAAGATGAGGAGACCTCATTTTTTCTCTGCTGTGTTTCAGCTGATTATTTATATTGATGTTCTGCTGTTTCTTTTCTGCAGCCATTCACTATTTGCTGCTGCAATTGCCTACCACTAGCAATCATTAAAGTTTCATCTTATATAATGGCTGGAAAAGAAGCCCTAATTAAAATAATTAAAAATATCCATGCTGAAGGCAGGGTGAGAAATGTCCATGGTAGCTGCAAAAAAACCTAAATTATCATGACAACAAAGTGACTCATAATAGCTGTAAAAATCACAACCTGAAAAAAGTACAGTAGGGAATTTTTAAGTTTTTGGTGTTTTAAAATGTTCTTTTCTTTTCTTTCTTTCTTTCTTTCTTTAATATTGGGGAGGGGCTTTAATTCAGTAAGCATCTGGAGAGTTTATTTATTTTTGAAAATTAAAAAAATCACACCTCTCTAAAAATGCTGTCTAAAATCTAGGGTGAACTCAGTTAATGTGACTGGTGTGTTTAACCAGTGACCAGTTTGATAGGAGATGACTTGATCCTCGATTGTTCTGACATCTTTATAATATGTTTGATAATGATGTAATTTGATGTTCAGCTCATGTGTATGTCTAATGGGACATTCCTGTTTTTGTGGTGGCTTGTTTGCAGGTGGATCTGTTCCAGCTGCAGGTGAACACGTTGAGACGCTACAAGCGACACTACAAGCTGCAGACCAGGCCTGGCCTCAACAAGGCCCAGCTGGCTGAGGTAAGGCCACACTGAGAGCTACACATGCACTGGTGCTTTGTGTAGTCTGCTGCACGCTGTGTGTGAGCTCATAACACGCCAGAAAGACAATTCTTTTTTGCCAAGGGTTGATTTAAGTAAAACTGTTTCAACTCAACTGATGAAATATGTGGAATAAGCACATTTTTGATGGTTTGAGTCTACACAGTTCACCTTACCTCATGATTCGCTGGCAATTTTTTTTCCTCTCCGTTGACTCTAAACAGTCCTTGGTTAAATCAGCCCCTTTCATCTTTAAATTTTACTTTTAATTGAAAGTTTACAAAGACATTTGTCCCACATGGTTTTTGAGGCCCCTCGTGCCCCCCATACACATTAAACTGTGGAAGATTTCAGAGAAGCATGGCTGACCATCATAAAAAATGAGCATTTCTTCTTATGCGAGAGATTGTACACAGTCACAAAATTTACTACATTTAAATTTCATTGCAATAATTAACCTAACTCATCTTCCTAGTAGAGCTCGGTGTATGGCCAAATTGATATCATGATAAAATTGATCATTTCAGCGGATATTGATAACTGTTTCAAGATATACCATGTACTTGCATTTAGAGGCTACTTTCTGTCTTTGAGTGAGAGCTGGAGGAATTAAAAGCTTAATTGTAATTCAAAATAGTCTCTCCACTCTTTATTCAAGACTGTCTAGGCGTGCATACTTGCTAAACCGCATATAAGGCAGCATTAGAATATTTAAAAAATTTGTTTTAACAGTGGGGTTAAAACAAAAAAAAAAATCTACATTCTAGCTGGCACCAGTCCAGCAGTCTTGCAATGTATTTTGTTGATAATGTTTTTATGTGAATCTTTAGGAAAATGATATTGCGGTTAATTATTGTTTTATCGCCCAGCCCTGCTTCCTGGCTCGTCAAAAGTCCTGTAAGGATCCTTCATTGAGCCACCAAGCCTCAGCCCCGCATTACTCATTTACTGTGACAAATGTAGTGTGGCAGTCCCGATTCCACAGTAATTGGTCATAGGACGATTGTTACACTAATTCACCACATGGACAGGTGGACTCCATGTAATCTTGCAGCTGCCTCAGGTCTTATCCTAACAAATAGTCCCTCTGTGTGCTGCACGCCATCGGGCCCTGTGGCAGGGCGCTGGCAGTGCTGGCCGCCCCGCTCAGCAGTGGGAATAAATGAAACCGGGACTGTAAGTTGAATGTTTCCCCAGGCTTTTGGAGAGGTTCGGGCCCCCTATTAATGAGCCTTACACATCATTAATAAAGCGCCAGTCAACAGCTCACAACCAGTTACAGCTGTCCCTGCACCCGGGACATTCAGGAGAAGTAGAGAGTTTCTACTGAGGATGCTTGTTTCCCTCTCTTGATGCCTGTTTTTTCTTAAATCCAAACTGTTGTAAAGAGGTTAGAGATTAGTTTAGGATTGATTTAAGTGTCCCCCTTGGGAAAATATTCTTTTGTTGTACATGTCCTCTGTGGATTTAGCTTTTCTCTTTGTATGGGAATTAGAGTGTGGACAAAAGTTAGAAATTATGTTCGGGTTCTGTCACGTTGGCTTTACTTTAGTGAAAAATGATAGGCCCACTTTGTGTTCTGGGCAACTTCCTGTATAGTGCTGTAGTTTACGTAATGACACTGAAGGCAACACGTAGGCTATTTCAGCCAGTAAATGTAACCTA
The DNA here is from genome assembly GCA_900302555.1 of Myripristis jacobus. Taxonomy (NCBI): domain Eukaryota; kingdom Metazoa; phylum Chordata; class Actinopteri; order Holocentriformes; family Holocentridae; genus Myripristis; species Myripristis jacobus. Next base: position 15,223 of record OMLB01060141.1, read on the forward strand.
GCAATGGAGGACAAGCAAAATCTTGAGCTCAGGTCATGTTCAGACACAAAAAAATGAATGCCTGTTCAGGTCGGTGTTGGCTACTGTGCTCCCGTCTTGGATCAGGTTCAGACAAAAATATGCGGCCTGATTCTCACTCTACTAGGAATGGTGATGGCATGGATGATTTTTTTTAAACAAGTCGACATGCCTCATTTTTATTTTGATTTGATATGATATATTTTGATATAAAAAAAAGTTTTGGTTTCATTCCTTCACAGTGTAAGTAGAGTATCCTGTTTATGAAATTATGAACATGATTTTCCTAAGTGGCACTGTTTGTTTTTTGGGTTTTTTTTGTTGTTTTTTTTGTAGGTGTATTTTCAATACTATTGGCTTTGCTCTGTGATTGCAGGACTCCAGCTTTTACTTCTACTTTTAATTGTTGTGACAAAAAGAATTGTGATCTTGCGATGCTGAAATTATTTTTTTCTGATACCCCGACAAATTAAAATGTCATATCACAAATAGGTTTTCTGCCCCCACAGTACCTGTTGTCACATTTTTGTATTGCAATATTTTGAATTTCAATATATCATCTCATCCCAAGTAACAATGTGAAAGTGTGTCAGTGAGGTTTTTGCTTAACCTCTGTCTTTATCTTCCCCCCTCTCTCCAGACGGTGAGTCGTCACTTCAGGAATATTCAGGTGAACGAGAAGGAGACGCTGACCTATTTCATTTATATGGTGAAGAGCAGTAAGAGCCGCTTGGACCAGAAAGCAGATGGCAGCAAACAGCTAGACTAGAACACCCCAACAGTAGTCCACAGCAACATTTTGTCATCCATAACATCAATCCGCAACAACTTCAGACCACCGGCTACCATCTACAACAACAACCATCCACAAAATCCTGATATTGCCGCCAATAACAGCAGCAATGCTGACCTTCTCCCACAATAATAATTTTTTTTTAAAAAAATGTCCAGATTCGTGCACCATCATCGTCCATCTCTTCTGTCAGTGCAGGACACAAACCCTCATCCTCAGAGGAAATATGACGCAGCGAGTATTGTGAGGACGTCAGAGGAGGCGAGAACTCAAGGCGCAGTGCGAGCTCTGCGGCTCGTTTCGCCTGCCCCATGTGGAAAGTGATTGAATGTAGAGCGAGACAGTGGCTGTGCGGGTCATTATGACAGTCTGACCTCCTGATGCTGTCCTCTTCTCTCCACATAACAACCCAGGTCCCGAGGACTGCTGAGAACCAGAACTCTGCTTGCTAGCGTCCAATCGATACGATAGCTGCCTTAACAGACAAACAATACATGTTTTGGTATTTTCTTTTCTTTGCCGAGTCAACTGTTAATAAGTTCACAGTGAGGAATGCTTGTGCCAAACAAATTGTGTTGGAGATGGAAGACAGTGACTGGGTTTTTTGTGTAAGTTTTAATTTTTTTGTGAATGAATGAGTGGTTGGAAAGGGGTGCAGGGTTTGGGGGTCACTTCACTCATTTAAAACTACAACGCTCACATCAAGAAACCTGTGTTCTGAGCTTCTTTAGAGACGG
>OMLB01060146.1:0-10694 GCA_900302555.1 Myripristis jacobus
ATTTCTGCCAAGGCCCTCTCTTTGGTTTCAGTGTACCTTGCTTCCACCATTGCTTTGACAGTTTTGCGGCTTGGAATAGAGTAGGATGGGTCCAGGATTTGAATTAAATTTCTGAACCCTTCATCCTCAACGATAGAAAAAGGCTGACTATCTTTGACTATCATGTCCACCAAGGCCTCATCCAGCTTCTGTTTTCTGGACACTGTGTGGGAGATTTGCTATATGAGTTGCTATATGAACATGATACACACCATCTACAGTAAACAGACAAACACATGCATATAAACAGTATATATATGTACATATTTTGCTTACTGTCAGGATTTCTAGTGTTGACAGGGTCACTGGTTTGCTGGGCATGACTGTCATCATGCCTGGCACGCAAGTGTCTCAGCATAGATGAGGTGTTGTTGCTGTAAGACAACTCTTGTGTACAGAGCAAACACCGCACCTACAAGTAATTGTAATTTTGAGACCCGTTTAAAAATGAAAAATACAATTCAATAATGGAAACATAAAATGTAGGCCATAAACTGCATTATACCTTATTTGGTGGTATGAGATCAAAATGATCCCAAACTTTTGAACGTCGCTTACTGCTTGCACTTGCCATCAAAACTACCAAAACACACCAACTTCACTCTCCAAATCTCTATCTCCTCACAAATCCACATTTTGAATAATAATGATGCATCTTATATAGCTGGCATGTCGCCAAACCACTCAAATCTGTCAAACCTGTCAAGCTGTCATTGGCTCAGAATGCATTGAAACGATGCCAATGAAAAGCTTCGAAACATTTTGAAGCAACGAAGCGCGAAGTGATGCAGCGATGACGTTCGAAGCTTCAAACGTCATCGGTCACGTGCCACTGGTGTTCTGATACAAGCTCCGACACAACTGCTCAAATCACTTCGCTTCAGGGGGAGTGACACAAGCTTCAAAGCCCCGGTATCATTTGCCCATCACTAGTTGATTCCAATATTGTTAAAATTGGGCTTTGTAGAGCAGCGTGAGAGGCTGGTGATTCTACTGATTGTGCCGAGGTGGAATACCTTAGAGCATATGTATTGATTGACTCAGCGGTGAGTGTTAACCCTGTTTAACCTTGCTAGTTGATTGGATAAGCACTAAATAGTTTTAGTCGCTTCAAATTTTGTTGATAAAGTGTTTTAAAAATGATAGTGCAACCGATTCATTGTGTATGTTTTATGCTTATGGTAAAATTATGAGGTAAATGTTTAGTGCAATTTTCCTCTGTTTCACCAGTGCAGGGAGAAATATTGAAGCACATTGAGCTTAATGCCTCTAATTTGCTATGAATACCACAAATATTGTTTTATTTCATGCAGTTTTCACCATGTTGGAAATATTTCATGATTATTGTATTTTTATAATATATTGTTACTGATGTAATCAGTTTTCTTTTGCATATGTATGTGTTTACAAGTAACACTACATTAACAGTTTCACAGCTGTAGCTGTATATTTGATATCTGTAGATTTTGATGACTGTTGTACAACAAAACTCTCAGAAGTAGTTTGAGCTAATTAATAGAAAAAAGATTAATTGGTGAAAATTTATAGATCTAGAACCTGATTTGATAAACTATGATTTACACATGAGCTAATCAAATCTCATTGGCCTGTCATAGGTCAGGGTTTTTTTTTGTATGTATGGACTTCATGACAAGGGTCGCAGCCGTTGCACGTCCACGAGAGCACATCCTGCCGGGTGTGTGTGAGATTGCAGAATTCCAGATCCAGAACCGATTCCCAGTGCAAGCTGGGTGGCGAGCCAACCCAAACCACTGATATTCAAGACCTACAAGTATGCAGGATTCCTGATTTCCTCTCACTCACGGACTGTGTGGTAGGACAAAACGAAACACTAAACACTGACACTAACTTTAAGAAGGGCCCCAACGCAAGAAAGGCTTATCTTGGGTTTTTTTTTTTTTCATTTTGCCGGCTTTGTTATTTTAATTTATTATTTTTCATTCATTGTTTATGTCGAATGGTTGTAAATTTTTACTGTGCTTTAAATTTGCATTATAAAATGGCCATACCAAAACACAAACCATAAGTGTTCGTGTCATTGATGTTCAAATTCCTGGCTCTTAACAACTTAGTGTCTTCTGATACTGGTCCAGCTATCATTATTTATTACTTACCTGTGCTCTATTACTATATCGTAACCAGGGTTACAATAGCTCTGTAGCAAATGCAATATGGACGAGAGGTTGATTACAGCATTATACATCTGAGAAACTACAGGAATAAATATCTCACAGTTGCATCCATCAATTTATCATTTATTCATTATCTATCAGAATGACACTGAATATACAGGAGATTTGTTCATAGCTTGCTAAGGGTCTTCACTAGTTAAATATTGCAGGATTTGAATGCAGGTATTATCACCACTGGCAGATGTGCATGTGAGGACCCGACAGACCCACTGAGGTCAAGTGGTGGCAAGGCTCCAGTCTTTTGCCTGAAGCACTTCCCTGTTGGTCTGTCTAGCTGGAAGAAAGCGGGTTGAGGTGCTGATCCTCAGAGACCCACTCCGCTCAACATCATTACCATCATCCTCATCTGCATCTGCTCTACAGATATTTCAAGCCACTTCTGAATGTGACAGGCTGGTCAATGCAGAGGTTGGATTATACTTTTTGGTGGAGATGACAGGCTTTGAGCTTCATTTAAGCTTCCTGAGCAGAGAAATGAAGGGGTGAGCTTGGGAACGTGCCTTGGCTCAGCTGGGGGTGGACATGCTTAATTTCTCCCGGCAGGGCCTGATCGGAGAGGATTAACAGACTGTATATGTGGAATTGAAATGCTGCTTTGCCCCTAGCCCATTCCCCCACAGTTCCATTGTATATAAGTAACAGTTGGGCCACACCACAACAGCCCTCACATCTGAGGCCACAGTGTCCACACTGAGATGGATTATGTTGAAAATGCAACTTTATTTATCCATTAATGAACAAAAAACACTCCATCCACACAGAAGCACTTATGAAAAGATCTCTGTCTGCATGATAGTGCAAAAATGCATATGTGACCAGAAATGCCCAAAAGTCCTCCAAACCGTATTGTTTGCTCCAACCCTCTAAAGGCTCATTTATGCTCAATGTTAAATACACATATGGATATGGACAGAGCTTTGTGTCAATACTCTGAATTCATTGCATCCATATTTGTGCACATTTTCAGGAAGCTTACAGATGCAAACAAAATGCAGCAGTACTGAGCAGTAGCCAGTAGTTCAATGCAAGTCATGGTGGCACTGCAGCCAACAGTTCAGCGGCTGGTCGAATTTTTAAAAAAAGAATTGTCCGTCCTCCTGTGGTGATGTATTTAATGACCTTACGGACCAGCACCATCTACACCGCCGCCTCTGCTTTTGCCTCAAGCAGGTCCAACACTACGACCTCCTCCACCGTCACCATGTCTGTTGTCAGAGACATTTGACTCGGAGTTGCCCTCTTGTGGATTTATTGCTTAACATCCATGCCAACATTAAGAATGCATGAAAGTATGTGGGTAGTAACGGCTACATCGTTTGAAACAGACATAATTATTAAATGAGCCTTACTAGCCACAGGGCCGTTGTCCTGACAAATAGAGCTACCTCTCAGAATGACCTACCAACACGATGTGCGCATGTGCAGAGCGAAAAAAAATTTTCAGAGGACACACCCATAATTTTGAGCTACCCGTCGTGACCATAGCTATAGAGACGTAGATGCCGCGTTCGCTACCTCTATAAATGTGGTTATAAGTAGAGTAGCACATTCTGTCAGGTAGCAGAATGTTTTTTGCTAGGGTAGGTCATTTCCAGTGAGAAGCTTAGTTAATCAGACTAGTCTGACACGACTAGTGGGACTGACAGGACTACTGGTAGCTCATCCTGAGAGGGTAGCGCAAATTTTCAGAACACCGTCTCTATTACACCCAAACGACTGTTTCCTCATTAGCTCACTAGCAAGCTAATGCTTGCTAACTAACATTCGTGAGCTACCTGACAAGCTAGCACACTAGCTAGAGAGCTAGCCACTAATAAGGTCATGAAAAGATTATTGTTAAGGTGAGTGAAAAATTTGCCATAATGCTAAACATAAGGAAAAGGTCAGGGTTATGGTTACAAAATGTTCACCAGCTAACAAGCAAACACTGAACACTCACTTGAGACAGGATTTGAACTCAGGTCAGCTGAGTGAAATCATGTTGATTGAGGACAGTCTCAGTCAGAAGGCCAGAGTGGAAATAAAAAGCTGCATTTTTTTAACAGTCTCTCTTTAGCCTTCAGAATTTAGATCTAGTGTCGCTGGATTGGACTATGTTCACTCCAAGTGCCCCCTTTTCCTTAACACAAAATATTGTGTATCCATTTGTGCATAGCATATCTTCTGCTCACAGCCAAGGACATTTCATGGTTGGTTCAGAGACTGCCTGCACTATGTTAAGGGCCACTGCCCTCAGCCTTTCTACAAGAAGCTTTGAATAGTCTCCCACTCTTTGGAGAACTGCACTGACCCCTTGCTGTGTCTCAGTGCATAAACTCAATGAATGATAGCACTATGAGCCTCATTTTCACAGTTGCTCTCTCTGACAATCATCTTCTGGTTGGACATCAGAGGAAAGAGAGGAACTGTGTTTTTATTGAGAGTGTGACATGAATGACTTTAATCTTGTCCTGCTACTTAGCTGTAGCCATGAGCACTGGATCACTGCAAATGAAATCAGTTCATTGCACATCCAACAGCTCCGCAGACGAAGTGGATCATTTACTCTTACTCTTAGATTTAGATTTAGATCTTACTGGAGGTAGAACCAAAATACAACATTATTCTAGGCACCCCTAAGGTTTCCTATAGAGGAAATGGATTCTTATATCAAAATATTTTACAGAAAAATTGGGTCAGTTGGTCTGTATTTCCATATGCCCCCAAGTGATACCCCCAGGAGGTCACACTCATAACCACACACCTTTCTGGCATGGTTTGGGTTATGGGTTTGGTCTATATTCCTCACACACACACACATACTGTACTTACACACCTCCACTCCACTTGAAACAGAGAGCTGTGCCACCATATTTCTCATACAGATAAGCTTGTCTATGAGCTTGGGCTTCTGTGAGAGGCAGTCAGTTTTCGGTCCTGATGAATCACAGGCATGTCTATAAACATCAGCGCAGTGTCTACCTTGACCCAGACCCTGACAGATGACTGTACTGAGCTTTTTGTCTGAAACTGCAGTTGGCTCGGTGCTGCTCTTCCTGAGCTGCTTTAAAAATAAACATGTACAGCAGCTAGAGTAACACTGATACACCAGTTTTCAATATTGTCTTTTATTCAAAATTTGATATCAGTATCTTCCACCTTTGATATGAGGCATAATTGACTACAAACTGTATTAATTTTATTGTAGAATTTATCAGTGTGTCCTTAGGGGGCAAATTTAACCCTTGTATACGTTTACACTCAAATATTATAGATCTTCCACCTTGTGCAAAGTGGGACCAAGTGCAATGCAAGTCTTTTATAGTTTTCAACCAGCACAGCTGACTTTCTCCGTCCAGTGCCATGTTGTGGAAATATTAAATGCAGCACCCATGAGTGTGTTGGTCTTAAAATGAGGTGTGGTCAGAGAATTGTTGCTGCATTGCTATCTTGGTGCAGTTGAAAGTGATTGACCAGCAAAAAGCAGCTCTGAAGTCAGTGCTGCAGTTTTCTCTGTTATTTGAAGCTCATTATCAAGATAGTAATGCGCCCCTACATAGGCAGGTGCAATGAGTGTCCACTCCAGGGTGGGAATTAAAACAATTTTAGGGGCAAGGCCATTTGGCCTTTGGTGTTGCAACTTTTTTTAGGGCATTAAGGCCACATTTGAGTTGTATACGAATATACAACTATTACCAACAAAATAAAATGTCTAATCAAAATGTATTTATACTGTGGGCATTTCGCTCTCAAAATATAAAGGTTTTTGCTACTCTTCTCTCCATTTCAGCAGAAAAAAATGAGATCTGATGTTAACTAGTCCTTGTCAGCTAGCCAACTTGGGCTTATCTTGTTTTCTAGACATCGTGATTTCCCAAAACTGAATAAATACTACACATAGCAACACAAAACATCTTTGCTAGTTCAATCATGTTGTAACTAGAATATCCGCTGGAAAAAATCATTTTTTCATGGACTGATACTTATACTCCTGCCGACTTCTCAGTCATTTTTAATCTAACAGGTGCCGTGACAGCGACTCAGCAGCACAGATGATCTTTATCTACAACCAACTTATATTGACAGTTATATTTAAATACAGGCTACTGCTTTCCAGTTTCGACGCCAGAACAAAGATCTATGTTTTAATAAACTCACCGGCAGATGTTTTATTTCAGCTGGGGGGGGTGTCACTCCAATTTAATGTCAGCTCTGATTAATGTGACTAAGCAGCAAAAGTAAGGACAGTAAGCAGTCACATTAAGGCTGAACAGAGTTATATAATCACCTTTTCAGGCTATTATCAATTTACCTCTGAAATAAAGATGACAGTTTTCACAGATGTGTTGATTTATTAAATGTTCATTTCAATGTACAGATGCAAACAAATTGACAAATTAATTAAATCAATGGCCTAGGCTACTCATAAAGACTAAACAAATTAATAACGATTAATTGGCTAATTAATAACTGATAACATTAACACATTAATAACAAGAACAAAGTTACAGCCTGCACATCTACGTAGAAAATCCTCCAGGTACTGTCCGTGGTGCTGAATCTGCTTCGGCAGGTACTGTCTGTGGAAAATCCTACAGGTAGTCTTGTAGACATTTGATGGCCCAAGACTTTGACCGGGCTGTACCGGCTTTATTTCCTGACCTCTCCAGCTGATCCAGCTCTTTACTTGTCACTCTCGCGAATCTCTCCTTTTTCTCTTCCTCGTTCAGCCATTTATTCAAACTTAGGTCGCCAAAGAAATCAAAATTGACAACAAAACGGTCCATTATGCAGGCTAACAAAGTTGAAAGCAGCTTTTGATGCGGGTTTCAGTGAAACATTTCGTGTTGCCATGGAAACCACACAGACTCTGGCAATAAGATATAGGCGGAGTAATATTTTCAGTGATTCAGTATTTTTCGTTTGAGCACGGCTAGCCGTGCTGTCATGCTCATTTGAGCACATTCTAAACGTCTGATTGACCAATCAGATTGCTAGGTCGGATCTATGTGTTGTATAATGGTTGCGCACGCATGCAAAACATTGCTTTGCTTCAAAGCCACCAACATGAGCAGAAATTCAATTCATTTTGGGTCGGGATTCACTTTTTTCCCCTTGGGATTTTCTTGCATCCATGATAACCTTGAGAGATTGACTGCTTGGGGCACACAAATTGGCCATGAGGGGTACAATTATTTTCAGGGCACTAAGGCCAGAGCGAGGGGCAACGACGGCCGTGGTATAATTCCCACCCTGGTCCACTCTGCTTGTTCCATACACAGGGACGCTGCTTCACCTCAGGGAGCGCCAATGGAGTCCTGCTGTTGCCATAGATGATCTGCTCGTGCGCTTTCACTTCATGCATGAACAGATCAGTTTCCTCTGCAGAGAAGCCTTCCTTCTTACCTGGAAAATGCACCATTATCATAGTAATCCACCAAGGTGCAGGCACCTGGCTTTGAGAGTCAATGGGAGATGGTACTCTGATTGGTTTATTGCATGTTACAACCAAAACACACCCATGATTAATGAAGAGACTAAGTGCAACCCTTCTGAACCATGCACCTGGCGCAGCTGCCCTTTTTCTGTCATTAAAATAGCATAAGTGGACTTGGACACACCCTGAATGCACTTGCGCCATGCTCTTCAGACTGTGCGCTTAGATTGTTAAAACAGAGCCTTACAGGTCTGTGATCAGTGCACTCCAGAAGTTACTTCATGAGGTGTTGTAAATTGCTTTTTTGTACCCCTGCATTGTCTATTACCATTCTGAGTGATTTCCTACATTTCTCAGAATGCCTTTCGGCAGTCTCCACAGAGAGGCCATGAACTTGATACATTCAGCTTTTGGTTATGCATGTAGATAGAGCGAGTGATAAAAATAGCAGTAGAGGCTTGAGAGATTTTCCAGTTGAGAAAAAGCGAGTGTCAATCCTTTCTCATAACACAATATGTCTTGTGGCTGCATTTTACTTTGGTTTATTCAGGCTGCTGTGAGTGCATAAAATTTTGTCTCTGCTTCTTCTGTGATGGATTTCTCCCTGTATGATTGCTGGACATTCTAGAAAGCTGGCTCTAGAAAGGTCTTGCTATTTGATTGTGATGGACTGACTGCAAACCCTGTTGTGTACTGTTGGTTTACTGAAAAGATGCATTTTCCACTATCAAACTATTAGCGTTGGTAGTAGCAGGAATTTTAGTGTCCCATGTGATGGTTTAAACACAGTGGCTTTCCCAACCTCACAATAAGAAAAAACTTGGGTGAACACTGAATACTTCCAGAGTATCCAGAGCTTCAATCCAAAAATATCAGCCATCTTGTGTGGGAAGCCCAGTAGCTCCCCAGTTAAGAGTGCATACCATGTCTTCAGGCTGAGTCCTGATTGCAGTGTCTTGGGTTCGAATCCGACCTCAGGCCATTTGCTGCATGTCACCCCTTCTCTCTCCCCTGCCTATCCTGTCTCTCTCTACTGTCATTGTTAAATAAAGCAGAGATGCCCATCTGTGAAAACAGGGCCAATAATCTGAGGCACTCTTGTAACCCCTGGTTACTAGAGGCATTAAATGCAATTAACATTAAATAAATATTAAATGTGTGTGTATATATATATATATATATATATATATATATATGTGTGTGTGTGTGTGTGTGTGTATGTATGTATGTATATATATATGTATATGTGTGTGTATATATATGTATATATATATATATAGGCTATGGGTTAAATTAATAAATAATAATTAATTTGAGAAATGAATATACTAGAACAGTAAACATGACAACTGTCCCATATAAAAAAGCCTGTGTGAGAATGGAATTCTCACTCTCACAGCTGCACCTTGAGAGACAGACAGACAGAGACAGAGACCAACCAAGGGAAAAAAAAAAGAGGAGAATAACACTCCTGGAATAGTTACCATCCTGCTGTTAAAATTCAAAGAAAACTTGGTGAGTGGAAACAGTTTGTCACAAAGTAGGCTTATTAGTAGGCTAATAAGTAACCTAAAGCCCAACACACACCGGCAGCGCAGCGTCGCACAAACTGGAAGCGTTGCGCTGTAGAACATCAACTGGCATTAACTGGGAAAAAATCTACATACCACGGAAAAAAGACAAATCAACCAGATCAACCAGCATTGTCTGGCAGGCTACCATAACGTAATATCCAGTGATGGGCAGCAGCTTATTGATCAAGTAGTGCGGTAGTTTCAGTATGTTTAAAGTAGAAAACCAGGAAAAAATGGGGCAAATAACGGACATGTTTACCGCAATATATTCTTCAAACCAGCAGAGCACTTATTTGTAATGTAAACTAGATCTGTTTGACTGAGTTTTATTAAAATACAGGCAAGTGCCACAGAAGCAGAAAAGGAGCAGCTATGGAAGCTGGGATGGACATCCGGAAGGGAGAAAATACACTTTTTCAGGCGTGACGACGCTGGAAATAGGACAGTGGCGTGAAAGGTAGCGGCGCGGCGCGTCGACGTGCATCTAGCCGCTGCCGGTGTGTGGACATACATAGAAAATAATGGGGGCGGCTGTTTGACACACGTCGTACACCGTCGGCGTGTGTTGGGCTTAACTGTCAAAAGCCGTTAGCAGTAGTAGCTGCTCCTAGCACCGGCTTCTTTTAAAAATGTTCTAAAGTATTAGCAGCTGTTAGCAACAATTAGCATTGGTGGCCATTACTGGCCATTTGCATTGACGCTAACGGGAATAGCATTCGGCATTGTTTTAGCCAGCTTTATGCTGGTGCCGTGGATCAGCTGATTATCAGCTGATCTGGTTTGTAAATATAGATCGGTGTAGTTTTGGTGTGTTTTTATGTTTCATATGATGAAAGAAAAAGATACTTGATGATAAGAATATAAGATTTATGAAGTTTGTGTGGGTTTAAAAAAATGTTTTAACTGAAAATATGAAAGAAGAATGTAATAGTATACAGTATATATACGTATAGCTTTTGTTTAGCATTTTAGTGATTATTTGTACTGGCTGTGTGCTTTCAAGGCCAGGAGTGAGTGAGCGAAATAAAAAAAAAAAAGGAATAAATAGTTTAATAACAACATAATTAGTAGTAACAAAATATTTTAATCAAATAGAAATAAATTAAACACTTAATATTAGACCTAAATTAATATTCAACAAATTAGATACTTACCTGACAGGTGGAAAAGAGGTTATTTATTCATTTTTTATATTTATTTATTTTGGGTTACATGTTGTTTTGTTGATGTTCTACATTAGTTTGAAGGAAAGAAATCAGAGAAAGAAAGAAGAAGCTGAGAAGAATAAATTTCATTAATTATTTACTTTTAACCTAACAGTGATCTCTTGTTTGTTTATTTTTTTTTCTACTCGCACCCATTTCTCCCGAGCGAACTTAATCTTCTGACTAACTGATCCACATTTAGATTTTAATTTTATTTACTTTACTTTAATAACTGGTTCTGTTATAG
>OMLB01060188.1:0-10806 GCA_900302555.1 Myripristis jacobus
GGGCGTTTGAACATATATGTTCTTGGAAAAGTGCATTACCAAGTCATTCTGCCACAGTGAACCTTTCGATATTTACGTTTTAGACTGCTGAAATTACCCTATAGCTAAAAAAAAAAAAAAAAAAAGAGGTGTGATAGGCTTATTTCCCAGAGGCTATTGTATGCTCCTCTGTCTGCATTTTGATCTGTCAAAATGGAAAACTGGGCTCTGCTGTTACTGATTCTGCTTCAAAATCTGTAGAAATATACGCCTCTACCATAAGCAGCGCCTACATCCTGTATGTTGTGTGTGGAGAAAACAATCAGACAGAAAAATATGAAACACTGTTGTAGATGTGCTGCTATGCACACAGCAAAGAAGGAGGAACTGTAGCTGAAAATCATCATGTTAAGTGCAAAACATCCTGCAGCAAGCCCTGAAATGCACTGCACTGACGTTGTAATTTCCCTAGCCTTGCTCTGGAGCTTATTGAAATGCTTTCACACCAGCTAGTCCACACTGTGGCTCAATTAGAAGAAGACTCCCAAAGGCCGGACCAAGAGAAGGTCCAGAGCAAAGGTTTAGACATTGAAACACCATGGCCGATAACACTCCCTGACCAGAAGTAGGAAAGAGAATGAGTCAAGAACATGAAATCTTCTTGTCTTTGGCTTGGTGCTGTGTGTTACTTACAGATCACACTGCTGTTGGTGGGCACCACCACGGGGTTGAAGCGTGGGTTTTTGACAATGTCCTGCCAGTGGATGGTGTCTGCATGACACAGGAACTTGTTCTGGTCCACGTACACACCTCCACTCAGGATCTCTGAAGGGGAGAAGACAGAGGACACAGATCTTTACCTGTTACAGGCTGCTGACAGTTGACAAAACCACACATGTTTAAATCATTAAACAGCTGATAAAAACATGTTTTGGATAGAAATCTACCAGAGTGGATGATGGTGTCCCCAAAATTAACCCTGCCTTTCCATGTGCATCCATACTGGCTTAACTACCAAGTTGTATCTTAGGGAAAGCAAAGGTCTTCCTCTCCGGAAGCTTCTGTGACACCTACGAATGTTCCTCCTGTCAAAATACCAGAATAACTTTTTATGCCTTCAAGTGCAAATTGGAGGCTCCTGCGTGCTACGTGGGAAGCAAGAGCTTCCAACTTGACTGGCACTAACCACAGCAGCTTAAAAGCATCAAACATGGCTGGCATTAAAAATCTGTTTTTTCCCCAGTTGGTTTTATACTACTACTATATTTTCCTGAAACTGTCCCAAATATTACGTGTCCATTCCCAGAACAAAAACTGAATCTCTGTAAACATTTTTTTTTTAAAGATGCAGTTGATAGACACCACCACGTGAATAAGTGGTGTCCTTTAAATCTGATTTTTCTCTAAATAATCTCCAAATGTTTTTTTTTTGTTTTGTTTTTTTTCCTCAGTGAGGCCCAAAAAGCTCTACAAACAGAGTGTGATGCAGCCCAATTAAAAATGCTGAAATTCAAAGCGAAACTGACCCCAACCTGTCAGGACCTGTTGTGAGTCTGTGGGCGTCATCAAGGATTAAAAGTTCTACTACAAAGGCCAAATAGCACAAAAAAGTTGCTTTATCCCCCATACTTTCAACATTATTTAATTTTTCTCCACTATTTTCTCCACAATGTAAATGAAAAGTGTCAACTCGGAAAACCATATTTCCACTTGAAATAACGACTTAAAAAGGAAAGTGTTTGTGTATGTCTGACTTGTAGAAATGGTACATAATGATGTTTCCGGCATGCACTTGAAGGCACTGTTGGACTCAGTACAGCACATCGAATAAAGTTAAACAGTCCGACACTAAAAAAAATTACACACACATGTTTACTAAGGTCACTTTGGGGGACATTGCATATAATAAAATTCATTTTCTGGAGACTGACCCTAACCCCAACCACTGACCCCAAAAAGCAGCTTTTTCCCAATGGGGACATGGCTTTTGTCCCCAGTTGGACAACCTGTCCCCACTGAACTGGTCTTAAGTCTGGTGTGTGTGCCCCTGAAAGTAGTCAAAAACAGATCCACACACACACACTTGCACACATACATGAACCTAAATCACAGCCAATATTGCTCAACAGAGGGTTTTCGGGGGGTTTGGAGGTGCTGGCATCTGATCCACGCTGGCCTTCAGACCCGCAGATCTGATGATGGCTGAAGCCCGCACAAAGCCGCACCATATTGCTGTTATTACGACCCCTGATCTTCTCTTGTTGGGTTGTTTTTTTCCCCGTCAGCTCCCCTTCCCTTCCGACTTCCCACACTGCAACCAAACAGAATCGGCTACACCCCGCTGCCATCGCAAACAAAATCCATCTTGGACTTAAGCCCCAGCGAGGGACGGCGGTTCTAACAAGTTCTGTAACTTCATATTTCATCAAGGTGGAAGGGACGAGGGCCGGGTATCCCGCCATCCCTAATATGCATTGCATTGTCCACCGATGATCAGACTTAGAGGGGGGGATTGAATCCTTTCGCCACATACACAAATGCACACACAAACAAAGCCCGTTGAGTGATTGGACACGGAGGGTGGCTCTGATTATTGTTGTTGTGCGGGCGCTCGGAGAATGCCTAATCCTGACTTTTGTGTGAGAGCGACAGAAAGCGTATGAAAGAAGAGTCAGAGAAATAAAGAGAGGGGGAAGAAATAAAGAGGACATGAAGCCCGGTTGCAGATTTGCATTATTTACAGGGCTTGGGTGTTCCCATATCTGCACACAAACAGATTACTCACACAGGGCTGAAACAGATGAGACACATAATCATACATGAAACGTCCCGCCAGCGCCGCACAAAAACACACATACACAAAAACAATATCGTCCCACAAAGGCCTGATTAAATGATCCTCCTCGGCTGATATGAGGCGGTGCTATTACCACCATAACCAACCCTCTTCCTTCCCCCTCTCCCTCACTCTATATGTCTTGCTGCGTCTCTGGGAGAAAATTAATCCCGGCTCTCACCATGCAAATCACACATAATTCAACTTGTTCTCGCACTCGGAAGCCTCGGCAAAAGTGGGGCAGAGGACAAACTGACATATAAAAGCAAAAGCATCGCCGCAAAAACGAAAAGAGAGATCTCAGCTCTGGTAGAACGAGGGGTTTGCGTGACGTTGACCTCCGTCCTCAGTGACTGGACTTATCGCATCAAATATATCTGTAGATGCACTTAATGCTGCAATCAAACGACACAAAATTTGAATTTCCAGCATCATGCCCAAGTATGATATTGGCGGTTTTGGGTCAGGTGGCTTTAAACAGTGTGTTCTGGGAAAAATGTCCCAAAAAGCATGTGAACTTTGTTTCCTGCGCCATGTTTCTGACTGTCAGACTGTTTGATTTTTAACCCACGACCACCAACCATCGTCAAGATGCTGGTAGATGCTGATAAGTCGGGGGTAACCGTGTACTTTGGCCTCTTGGTCAGCCAACACAAGGCAAGAAATCTGTCACTGTCAATGCC
Source organism: Myripristis jacobus (assembly GCA_900302555.1). Classification (NCBI taxonomy): domain Eukaryota; kingdom Metazoa; phylum Chordata; class Actinopteri; order Holocentriformes; family Holocentridae; genus Myripristis; species Myripristis jacobus. The sequence goes on from OMLB01060188.1 coordinate 3,499, forward strand.
TGATCTGTTATAGATACCCTGCTCTTTAGATCTAGAGACCTAAAACTCGATCCAGTTACTTTATCAGCTATATTTTTGATTATTACACAGACTGGAACAAGATTGGACCTACAAAATCCTTGGAGTATTGATGGATGTGTGAGGGGAAAAAACAAAAATAATGGATGAAAACTGGTGGATGGCCTTTAAAAGTACTTCATCTAAATTCATCAGTACGTCTTAGCTGTCTGTCCCTTTGTCCATCAAAACCTCCAGGGGAAAAGCCTGTAATGGAGATTTGTAATGATTTGTTGTGACAAATCAGCAGTATTCGGTTTAAAAAAAAAAAAAAAAAAAAAAAATGAATGGCTTCACCAGGGTTTTGTGACTTGACAAGATTGTGAGTGATAAATGAAGCCTTTACGCCGTCCACTTATGACCGATTTCATGTCTTATCACCCAAAACATGTCTGCTTGAGTCCTTGGATTTCACCAAACAAGCCTCTGAAAAAAAAAACCCTGTTGGAAAGAAGCTTAAGTGCACGGATCCGTCCAGGAAGCTAATCAATCAAACAGTTGGCAGGGCGCTGCGATAGTAACACTCCTGCCAAAAAGGGGATCGTCAAGACACTTGTGAACTGATGAGATGTTTACAGTCAGTTTTTTTTAAGGCTGTAATTATTACAAGAGCAAGTGATGTGCACAGCAGTCTGGGAAAGACTGGCGAAGGAAAGAGACGTCCGATTTTAATGCGAGTACCGGAGATGCGTCTTTTGCAGCGTGTCAGTTGTAAACGTGAGTAATGTGAGTCATGTTTAGATACAGGACGGGCACGAGAGGCATGTTATTGCCAGGACGACGGGGGGCAGAAAAACACAGGAGATAAAAATAAGGAATAATTCAGTTAAGACGACTGTGGAAAGGGGAACTGCAAATACCAAGGCTCACTGGGAGCTTCGTACGTTAACACTTGGCAGTATAGGCTATATCTGACACCTCATGTGCCTCGTGCTGCAGTATGAGGCTTTTCTAAATGTTATTATCATCTTTGTAGGATCATGTACCCACCTCTGCTACATAATTACTTGACATTTTTACAAGCATTCCTTTGTGCAGTCTGCCTGAGAGCTAAGAGCCGCGTCGAGCTTCTGCTTTTTCCTCCCAGATAACGCTGAGAAGCAGAGCATGGAGAAGTGCCGCTCTGTGCCTCGCATAACTCTGAGTTTTACCGCATTTTAATGTTTCCGCTCGACGAGTATCATTGGTTTGTTTGTTGATCATGTGACCCCTGACTGGCAGCAACACTATATCCACTCTATATGATCATAATTATGGATGTTAAGCGGTATAAAACTCTGTGTTTTGACTTCAAACCTCGCGTCTCTTGACTCCCAACCTGCAGATTAAGCTGTCAAAATGCCATTTTCTTGTCCTGAGCTGCTCCTCAACATTCTCCATCAACCATAATTTCTGCACGTGGGAAAAGCAAATGTTGAATCCATAACATGTGACTAAAACTTAATACAGTCACTTGAGGTGGACAGACGTTGTATTTGCTGAATAGAGATGCCATGATCTGTGATAGAAACACACGTGACTGGTGCAGGTGCAGGTGGATAGAAGAGGAAATCAACACGTTCTTTTGTTTCATACATGAAAAGAGCCTGATGGTGATATTAGACGGGGTAAGAGCAAAGCAACAGTTTATAAAGACTGGAGGATCCAAATGCAAAAATGCATCACGGCAAAACCAGAGGTGGAAGTAACTAATTACATTTACTCGTGTTACTGAAACTGAGTTGCTTTTTTATGTACTTTATACAGTGAGTATTTTAACTTTTACTTAAGTACATTTTTGCTTGAGTTTTGTACTTTTACATTTTAAAATCAGATCCATTACAGAGAACAAATGATCGGTGACAGATTGTGGCAACTTTCATGATAAAAGTTCAATCAGAAGAGATGAGAAAAGGAATCTGCTTCAGCTTTGTTGGCTCTACTTTTTGTCATTTCCAAATTTCCAATAATTTCCATGAAAAAATTGCAGAAGGTCGATGGACCAGCTGCCAAAAATGTGGAATAAATGTTGAAAAAAAGGGGAATAACGTAGACTCAAACATCATATTATGTGCTTCCTCAGTTTTGCACAATGCACCTTTAGAAGAATGCAGTTTGACCCGTGAACTCTCATCTTTTGCAACTGCATGGAAAAGACCACAGCTAACACAGTCACTGTACGGAAAAAGTAACAGTAAATTTTACTCCTGGCACATTTTAAATGGGCTACTTTTTACTTTTACTGCAGTAGATTTCTGCAGCAGCTCTTCAATTTCAACAAGAAAACCTGTGCAAAATCAGGCAGAGCCATGTATTAAATAAATAAATAAATAAATAAAATGTTATCCGTAGCAAGAGTCGGACATTGATGACATTGTAGGCAGCCATGGGAGGCCATGTTTTATTGGCTTTACGTGTTTGTTTGTGCTGTTATTGTACTGACTGTAAGCGCATAAAGCGACGTATGGGAGCTTTAACAGGTGACAGACTCTGGGTAAGTCTAAGACGCACACATACATGCACATTTACACTCACACACACACACACACACACACACACACACGCTGCGTAACACTACATGACTGGCAAGGAGCCAAACATGAATGAGACACAAACAGAGTCGGCACCGCTGCCAATCCACTGGCCCCTGGAGGACTTAGGAAGATGAAAAGCAGATGAAATAATGAGGAAAATACACACATACCCGACATAAACAGGCGTAAAAAAAACAAACAACAAAAAAAAAAAAAACAGCCTGTGCTCGACAGTGGCACCGAGTGACCCTCAGCATGATGAAAAAGGCTCCACCGTTCTCTAATGCTTTTCCACCCACATGGTGCACTCCATATAAGCGCACACACACACACACACTCACACTCACATACACACACTCTCTCATGCGGCGCGACGTGACCGAGGTGAAGATGGTGCTTAAATGGAGTTTAATTGCCCCCTTTCTACTTCTCCTGTTAGCTCTTTGCCCAGGATAGTTACGGTATCAAGGCCTGTGTCACTTGGACATGAATAATGCGCAGACACATGCTACATAAAACATCCAGGAACATGCAAACACACACGCAGAGCCCGGCTTCTATTAACTGTTTAACGTGTGATTTGCATAGTCGCTGGGTGTGCCGGTGGCGGCGGCGGCGGCGGCGGCGGCGGGGGGGAATCGGCGGTGAAATCCTGCTGTTGATTGTTTGGTGGTTAGAGAAAAACAGCGTCTTAATTAGCTCGTTCTTGCAGCTCGAGCTCACGCTTCCAAACTATCCCTCCCGACTCGTCCCGAGAGCCACTCCAAACGCCGTTAAACGAGCGCGTGGCTAAGGAGGAAAAAAAAAAAAAAAAAAAACAGCACTCCTCGGCACCGGGCTGCGTGACCGGAAAATAATAAGAAATTTAGGAAGGCAGAACAAATATATGCAGCCAATTATTTCAACGGTAAATGCTCATTGTGATTTTTTTTTTTCTCTCTTTTTTATTGCAGTGTGGGGATGAATTTGATTAAGTCTGGGAGGCAAATATCAAACCAGTGTTAAGGAAGAAAAAAAAAAAGCTGTATTAATGAGTTTGTGAGAGTGAATTAATGTGCGCCGTGCGGGCCGTTTAATGAAGAAGTATGTAGGACAACGTGAAGGGAAACACTTTGATAGACAGTCCGCTGGCTCCCCTGTTGGTGGATATCCCTCATCATGTTTATAGTTTGTTATTGTGGCCGGCCAGGACCATACGTACCCGCACACACACACACACACACACACTCACACAGCCGGTCGAGCAGACGGACGGTCAGAAAGAGAGAGAGAAAGGCTCAAACAGTCAGAAAATTAGACAGACAGACGTTCAATCGGCTTTTCCTTTTCGCTGGTAGCGGTTGGCGTTGGGGATTTCAGAATCGACCCACCGGCTCAGTGCTGCTCCCGGCTTGGGGGAGCAGAGTGCGAAAACTCGGCAGGAGAACAAAGGCGCGCTGTGGGTCAATAAGGCGAAATTCGGGGGGGGGCAGAGCTCCTGGATTCGCCCCGGACCGGAGGGCCGAAACCGTGTGCGAGGCTGCGCTCGACGAACGGACGGGGAGAAACGGTAAAACAAGAGATGAACCCGCACTGGGGAGAACGCCAAAAGGAAAAGCAGGTGTGTGTATATGTTCACTCCAACACACACACACACACGGGGCTCAGGCATAGCAGGGTAGGTACTAATGAGTCCCTTGCTGCTTCGTCTGCCTTGAGTATCAATAAATTTTACCAGTTTGCTTTACCTGTAGGCTTGTGACTGGAAGGATTTTCTCTCACACGCCCCAGACCGGCTGGGAGAATGTGGGAGGAGGAAGCGAACGAGAAACTCTCTCTCTCCCCTCAGAAGCTGCGGTTCTGCTGAGGTGGAGGAGAAACTGTAAAGAGTCGAGAGCTGCTGGAAAAGAGCAGGATGTTCAGATGACTTTTGCTGGGTAAATAAAGGCTGCGACGCACAGACACACACACACACACACACACATGCTCACATGACAGCTCACACTTCAACTATTGATCCAACAGGAGTGGAGAAAAAAAAAAGAAGCTTATCAGTCAGTGGTTTCATGGTGAAGCTGGAAAATGTAAAAATAAATCTAAATTAAAATACGTAAATAAATAAAAAAGACACTCACAAGGTTTTGCTTGCTGTCTGTCTGCAGACATGGACTTTTAGATGATAGATGGTGAAATAATGAATGAATGAATGAATGAATGATGGACAGTGGAATGGAAAGAGTGAAAGTTTAAAGCGAGCAAGAAAGAAAGAAAAGAAGAAACCTTGTTGAACTTAAGAAACCTCAAGTCCGTCTCTTCCTGTCTGTCCTTCTCCATGTTCCTCCACTGTCTTCTCACAATGTTCTTGTCTCCTACCTGAAACGGACTGAGCCAGATCAAACAAGCCGAGCGACGCCTCCTCTACTTGAAGTTTAATCATTTCTTAGTCCTTCAAAACGTCAGGCAAACTCCCTCCAACTTGAAAGATCTCTGAAATGCTCTTCGTGTCAGCGCCGGGCAGCCTGCAGCTTCTTCTACAGTCACTCCTTCTCCACTGGAGGGAGTACAGCTCCAAACACCTTATCCAAGCCGTGAGCTGCCTCTCTTCTCAAGTTGATCGTCTTCGTATCAACCTGGACCTAGCAACCCTGAGCTGCACCAGCCAGGTGTGAAAGAACGGGTTGAGTGGTGTGACGATAATGCTCTTGAAATTAACACAAAGAAGACAGAGGACGTTATTTTTGGTTATTTTTGGTCTTAGTTATCTAGTTATCCATAATGAGAAGATAAAGCAGGTACTCTCAGAGAAATCTCTGGGTGTCGTTTTTGACAATCTGCTCTCCTGGAAAGATCACGCTGAATCTGTCAGCAAGAAGACAAAACAAAAAGTCTATTTTCTCCGCCGCCTCAGGTCTTTTGGAGCGAGTAAACAGATTCTTCTTTTGTTTTTGTTTTTTTACTTCCGTTATTATGAGCGTTTTACAGTATTGCAATACAACATGCTACAAGTGTTTTTTGTCTGTTAAGTTAAAATCAAAACTGCTCCATCAAATTAAAATTTGCTCTAAGATTGTGGGTGGGTCAGCCACTCGTGGAACTTCATGAGTCAGCCTACCACAATAACATCGAACCCCAACCACGTCCTGAACAGTGAATAAGAATTGTTGCCATCAAACCGAAGATACAGAGTTCCACAATTTCATGAGGTTTGACTGAAGTACTCCTTTGTGCATCAGTCAGTCCTAAAATTAAACACAGAGCTTAATCCCCGATCAAATGCACGTTGAAGGGCTATTGTCTTTGGTTTTTACGTGATGCTCTGTTTGTATAATGTCATGTTAAATGTATCCACAATTTTCCTGGAGCGCTTCCGGGGTTGTGGGCGTTTCCAATGATTACGGGTGAAACATCCGGTTGACTCGGGCGGAACGCGGAAGTAGCCATTCGTTTACGTCACGGTCTCGTCTTTTACAACGTTAAGTTAGCTCGCTCCTTTGCTGCTTTACATCGATCATAATGGCAAGATGGGAGCACACCAAAACAGCGATCAGACGAGGGGAAGTATCGTTGCCCCTTCCCTCCTCTATCACAGATTGGGAGGATGAAGTTAAGAGGTGGCCAAGGCTCACGTATGCTAGTATCTTCAGCTATGTCATCAATGCCATAGCAAGCCTAGCCTGCTTAACTTACCTGTGACATTTCTCTCGACTCTCCTGACGAGGCGGCGTCTTTTCTTTGCGGGCGGTCTCTCATGACCCAGAAACAGTGTTGGAAACGAGCAAACACACAAAGTCTTCGGAGGCTTTTCTAGGTTAAGCTTTTTAAGCCAATTCATTTTTGCTTCTTCGTCTTTTGGGAGTCGATGGAAACTGTAGATTCGCGGACATGGGCGCTCAGCTTTTCTCTCGCGTTCGTGGTCAGGTTCAAGGCATTCCGAATCAAGCCATTCGTTCCAGTTTTCTCTGGTTGTTGATATTTATTATTATGTCCAACCGCTAACATTAAATCCATGAGACGAAACTTTACCAAACGTAAACACTAGTTACCGCCAGCCAGCTCGAATCTTTTTCCGCCTAAACTACTACTTCCGCTGTTGTAAGTTTGTGAGGTAATTGCTGATAATGGTTTCTCCAGCAACTCCCCCAGGAAAATTGTGGATAATGTCATGTTAAATGTATAATGTCATGTTAAATGTTTGTAAATGGAGCTACCAAAGTGCAAGACCGACTTCAGACTAGTCTGACAATAAAGTGAAGTGAAGGACTTTGTCATGTCTGTTTTTGTCTGGAGGGTTTTGAAGGTCTGCAGCGCCTGGAGCTCTGGCGGATTGCTCTCCACAAGAAGCTGTCATGATCATTCTCCAGTTGCTACTCATAAAATAACCCGTCATCAAAACATAACTGCCTCCCTGTTGGGGAGTGGGGTTCAGGATCGCCGTGCAGCCGAACTTTCTTCAAACCCAGTGAACGTCCCGACGTTTCCGCGCATCCCAAACACGTCCTGCAGACTTCCAGGGGAAACGGGTCTAAAATGATGCACAGGACATGAAGATCTTCTCTGTTTGATGTGCTTCTGCAGCCATGAGACGGCAGCGTCTTGGGTTTGGTTAGTCGCCTCAATATCAGTGTGATGGAGCTTCAATGAAGAATTGATGATATATAAAAACACATTTTTTCCCCTCTGCCAACTCATGTAAAAATAAACTGGAACAAAAGACGCTTTGCTGTGTGTGTGTGTGTGTGTGTGTGTGGGCTTCGCAGAC
>OMLB01060194.1:0-20491 GCA_900302555.1 Myripristis jacobus
GAGCTTGTGCAAATTGTAGCCTCATTTTCCTGTTTTTAGTGGAGATGAGTGGTACCTGGTGGGGTCTTCTGCTGGTGTAGCCCATCTGCTTCAAGGTTGTGCGTGTTGTGGTTTCACACATACTTTGCTGCATACCTCGGTTGTAACGAGTGGTTATTTGAGTCAAAGTTGATCTTCTATCAGCTTGAATCAGTCGGCTCATTCTCCTCTGACCTCTAGCATCAACAAGGCAGTTTTGCCCACAGGACTGCCACCTACTGGATGTTTTTCCTTTTTCAGACCATTCTTTGTAAACCCTAGAAATGGCTGTGCGTGAAAATCCCAGTAACTGAGCAGATTGTGAAATACTCAGACCAGCCCGTCTGGCACCAACAACCATGCCACGCTCAAAGTTGCTTAGATCACCTTTCTTTCCCATGCTGACATTCAGTTTGGAGTTCAGAAGATTGCCTTGACCAGGACCACACCTCTAAATGCATTGAAGCAGCTGCCATGTGATTGGTTGATTATATAATTGCATTACCGAGACATTTAACAGGTGTTCCTAATAATCTTTTAGGTGAGTGTATATTGTTATGGTCCACATCAGAGTTTTTGTTTCTTTCAGGACACACAGGAACTTCATAACATGTTTGAGAAGGAGTTGCCCCCTTGTGTTTTTTCCTGTGAACAAGTTGGATATAGTTGCTTGAGGAGGGGGCGGATGGACGACTTTGTTTTGCTGTGTGCTTTTTTTAGGAGACGAGTTATGTACCTTTTGCGTTGCCGTAGGGAGGACAATCTGATTCGTGCTTGTGTTGTGGCAGAGAAAGTGTGTTAGAGGCAATTTTTGAGATTTTGCTGGACCTTCTGTTGTCACGTTCGACGGTCAGCTACATTATCTAGTGTCTTTCAAAACTAAAACGGCGTTTTACCGAGTGAGGCTTTAAAAAAAAAAAAAAGTCATTTCGCCGTACCCCAAGCGCTTTATTCGCCTCAGTCGAACTGTATGGACCGCCATGTTGCGCACCGCATCCACAGCTTTACCGTGGCCGCGGTTTGAGCACACACCCTCGGCGGAATTTAATAATTAACCCCAGACTTCACTTGTGCGGTTAACTATTATTTATGAGATAAACTGACCCAAAGTCCGACAAACAATTAACATCCTGCCTTCAAGGCGAATCCAAAAGGGAGCAGGCAAGAAAGTGCACTGTAAATTGCTTTGAGTAGCTGATTTTAAAAAAGAAAAAAAAAGTTTGAGGCTCTTTTAAAACAACAACAACAACAACAACAAAAAACAGGTTACAGAGTATGTTTGTGGCCGGGGTGCTTCGCATTTCATATGGAAACTGGAGACCTGTGTGGAGACAGGCTCGCTTGGTGAAGACCCCGGCACAGTATGGACACTTGCAGAAGATGCGCTACAGTGCAGCCCATTCAGCGCAATGCCAGACACGTAAAAATTACCTTGGTGAGTATAACTCTTACCGCATGCATCTTTGTTATGCTCTTTTTTTTGTGACATTTATACAACCCGTGTGTGCATGTGGGTCGCCAGAGCTCAGTTATGGAGGCATTAAGATGCACTTGGACTACGTGTGGCTGCGGGATCACTGTCGGTCTGCAGCCTGCTTCAACGCCAGCACCAACCAGAGGAACATGGACACAGCGAGTGTGGACCTCAGCATTCACCCGGTCCAAACTAAAGTGGACGACGGACATCTCTACCTCACATGTGAGTCCGTCATGACTTGGATGACCTGTGCTGTAAGTGGAGGTTGTGCTCATTGATGCGTTTTTTGATATTTGTTATTTGTTTTGTATATATTAAAAGGCCTGGGGACAAATTGACACTGACACATATCATCATTTTAATTGTATGTGTACCCAGTTGTCCCCATTAAGTTAGGAAAAATTGTTAAATATCAAGCAAAAAAAAAAAAAAAGATGTTGACCATGCATTTACAGACCTAAACATTGAATGTGGGCAAACTGACCGCAAAGATAAAGAGTGGGTTAACCAATAAGCCAAAAGCACCACTCAAATGACTTTGCCAAAAAAATAAATAAATAAATGGCAGCCTTAAGTGATCCTGTGGAACACAATGTTCAATCCCTAAAGTGTTGTTTTAAAATGTTGACAGTTTAGTTTTCCTTTATGCAAGAAACACTTTAACTCAGGTCAGGTCAGGTCATGGGGTCACTGAAATTGAATGTTGTCACAAAATGTTGACCGTTACATTCACCAGTATCTTTGTATCTTTGATAACATTTTGACCTGCTGGTGGTGCTAGAGGAAACTTCAAGGAGTCACAAAAATCGATCATTTCATCATCTAACCAATATGAATTCTTAGACCTAATTTCATCAGTGTGCAGTGTGGAGAGACTGGGTTGTTGATGGGGCTACAGGTTCACCAACACTGACAGGTGTTGTCCTCCAGGCGACATGAATGTTGGCACCAGATTTCATGATAATCCACCAGATAGGCTAAATTTTTGAGTTATGGTCCTCTGGACTTGAAAGATGACAGACCGACCGACAGGCCGACCTATAGGCCCCCGCTTATAGAAATAAGATCAAGACTTTATTTTTGCAAAAGCGTAACATTCAATCTGCAAACATGTATTGAGATCTGCAAATGTTGCAAATGTTACAAGTCGGGAAACATTTTCACAAATCTCTGTACACTAATCTGATTTTTACATTTACAAATCCAAATACATATATATCTCAGAGCATATTTGCAGTAATAAATTCCTGATCTTATTTCCATACCCACTTCCCAGCGCAACAGGCTCTCTCTGTTGAACATAAACAATTATGAGCCATTACAGTTACAAAATTTGCTTTAAAAAAACAGGTAGACAGAAAAGGTATAAAACACTTTAATTGGCTGTGAGCAGGTGCAGCCAAAAAGACATCAAAGTGTAGACAAAGAAGGTGTTGCTCTTGCTCTCAGTAGAAAATCTAGATGTTTCTACTGTGAGCACGAGTAGCACAAAAAACATGAAATTGTACAGGTAAATTGCATATTTGGGCGGCTAAAATATGTATTACATGTGTTTACTGCAGATAATGTGTGTTCAACAGTGCAAAAAACAGCAAAACTTGGTGTGATGAAATATACTAGTAAAGAGTCATCATGAGCAAAGCAATTAAGTTTTTTTTTTTTTATCGCTTCATTTGACAACGGGTTTACTGTTACGTACTCTTGTTAGCAGTTGTTAAATGCAGAGAAAAGGCAAGGTGAAAGTCATGGTTTACAGTGTAGTGAAAGTAGGAAGTCTTTATCTTCCTTGCTTCCCACCCTTGCCAATCATCAACTCATAGATAGCATGGTTAGAACATTTTCTTCCATGTTTCCCTTTCCTCGATGAAAGTCAATTCAGATAGTGGATTTTTTCTTCTTTATTTTCTGTCAAAGTGGTAGTGTTCTTTCTTAAAGGTGTCCTACTTTGACTATAGACCTGTGGGAAATGCTGCCAAACTGCCATGCTATAGCATATTCTCTCTAGCTTAATCAAAATCTAGTCAAGCACAGCATGCAATGATTTGTTCTTCACTCTGCCTATTGTAAACATATTTCTCTTCTCTGTATCCGAGGGCCGGATGGTCACGAATCAAAGTATAGCCTGAGCTGGCTGGCTGAGAACAGCTATGAAGCAAAGAAGCAGAGCCTCATCCAGCCGCGCATCCTCTGGAATTCTGACAGCTACATGAATTCAAACATATCCTCTGCGAAGTGGGACAAGTTCATGCACTGTGACGACGAGCTGAAGATGTTTCTTCAGAACTTTCTGCTGTATGGGGTCGCTTTCATAGACGATGTCCCAGCGACTGTTGAGGCCACAGAAACGGTCACGCAGAGGGTCAGCCTTATCAGGTATTACAGTTTTTTTTTCTGAATACTTAATCACCAACAGAGATTCTTGATGCACTGTCTCTGAAACCATAAACACCTGCAGCCAATGCATTTACAAGTGTGTCAGACTGAATGCACATTCTCTGCTTTACACTCAGTGTGTCATTTTATAACACACTTCTTGTAAAACTGTAAACACCACTCATCGCTGTACATTGCCATTTAATAGGACACTTAAAGCAAAACTGTAAACACTGCAAAATAGTGTAGCAATGTAGAAATCAAAGTGCCAAAACGACTGAATGTTGGATGAATGTTGGACAGAGAGTGAGAGGGGTGAGAACTAGAGGAGGATTATCATTATACTTCTCTTCCTTTGGCAAGAGGTGTATAACTTTGTTTTGTGGATAATATGTGGAGTTTTGGCAAAAAATTATTCAGTTTCAAAGATATGGCTAAGCAATCCAAAAAAACAAAACCTAAGTGCTGCTTTGTTTGGCATTTGTCAAGTTATGGAGCTGCTGAGTTTATCTGAAGCATGACTTGAGATATTTTTACCTTTTCAGCTTTTTCATGTTTTAGAGCCCAGAAATACTCAGTTTAAATGAATAAATTAGCTCAGCTGGTAGAATGAATTTTGAGCCAAACACATTCCTTTTCTGTTTTCAAAGTCAAATGTGAACCGCTTCAGAGGGGTGAACTAGAGGAGCATGTTTTTGTGAACCCAAAAGGATTATTCATTAAAGACCTGGCAGGTGGCGACTGCTCAAGAAAGGGAGGTGGCAAAAATGTAAACAGTCAAGTAATCCCTTCATCAGAGCAACTAATGGAATGTGGAGGAGCAGTAAGGAGGCAGCATGTAAATTGTGTAAATGTTCATTTCAGTTGTTCATGTTTTTTTTCTCAACAAAGTGTAGCTTGCTGAACAGGCCAGAAATTTGCATTGTGTTAATCAACTGCCAAACAAGAACCTGAAAAATTATACTAAAACAAATACAGAAATAGGCAGCCTGAGTTTGGGTATATTGTGTGTGATCATGCTCTCATTGTACACCAATGTCTCTGTCAATCTCATCATCACAAATTCCTGTACATTTGTTCCAATTTTCAATTAATACAGTTCTCAGTTTGGTTCAGAAAAGGGAAGGTAATGTCTGTAGACTGCATAGCTTGCTTTCCATTTTACAGCGTCTGCTGCGCTGTATTTGTGGTCTTTTTATCCTTGCAGTACATGTGTCAGTGTGCAGTGAGACATCACCGATGCTTTACACAATGTCATCAATGCTAATTCCTTAACATTAATTGTGCAGGACAGTTTTAGTGAATTTCATTGTACCTTACATCACGTGTTTTCCATTTCCCAGAGAGACAACTTTTGGGAGAATGTGGAGTTTTACCTCAGATTTGTCCAGAGGAGACACGGCCTACACCTCTCAGGCCCTGGACCGTCACACAGACACCTCATACTTCCACGAACCATGTGGGTAGGTATTAACCAGTTTTGGCATTTAGGGCAGTTTGGAGTGGTATATTTTGTAGATCGGTGCATCCTCACCGGGGTTAGGTAGACCTTGTGAGTAAATTTAAAGTTTGTTTCTTTAATGTTGTCACTTGTGAAAAGAAACTGCACCCTATCACAAATACTTCACCATGTATCTTCATCCAATTCCATGCTCAGATCCTTCTCCCATACTTTTGCTAGTACAATAAAAGACAAATGACACTGATCAGATATTCTATAAAACTCTCTAATTTTACCTTTAACAGATGTGGAGGACATCACCATGCCCTCAACTTCAGATAAATTAAACCTTAACTTGTTTTGTTTTAATAAAGAACTCCACTTTGGATATGTAAATATTAACAAAGAACAGTATTACGAATTCAATATTGTATCCTCAAACCCAAAAAAGGCTTTAATTGATTTTCTTTATTAAATAAATCCTCAAGATGTTTCACCCACAGAGCTGACCATTTACCTGGATTGATCGAAATGATTGGTCAAATTAGGGTTTTGAAAACCAGGTGAATGTGCAGACATAGATGTAGTAGGTCCAAGCATTTTGAAACAGGCAGACCAAGTGAGCAGGGTATTAAATACTATATAAAAAATGTGCTTCAGTATTTACAATCTTACCACATTTTTCTTAAAATAAATATGAATGAATCTAAAATTGAAGTGTAGCTAGGGTAATCCTAGGTTTCTTATTGTATTTTATGTTATGTTATGTTATTTTAAATAGATAAAAGCAACACAAGGGAGATAGTGAAAGAAGAGAGGCATGCAGGCCACACCAGCAATATCTAAACAGGGGCCACCTCAAGTCAAGGAGATTATGTAAAACAACATGTTCCCTCACAGCAGTTTGTGACAGACTGTTATAATAGTCAAAGAATGGAGGGCATTTAAGGCAAAGGTTTTGCAAGTTGCTCCAGGCCCAAAATGCAAAGAAGAAGAAAGCAGTTTCACCAAGCTCCAAGTGCACCCTGAGGACACTGAGACTAAACAAATTTTGTTAATGATTTATACAGTCCTTTATTCAATCCTTGATAAGCTATATTGTATCATGATGACACTAATTTATGTTTTGAAAAAAGATCACACTGATCTGCTGTCATTTTATTGTTGTATAAGTGAGTGTGAGATAACACATCCTATTTTCTGTATTTCTAGCAAGTTGTGCAGTCACAAGAAAACATGCACTGACTTTATTGCGCTGTTTACTTGTTCCCAGAATTCAAGTGTTCCACTGCCTCAAGCACGAGGGAACTGGGGGAAGGACTCTACTCGTGGATGGATTCTATTCTGCAGAGAAAGTACGCCAGCAGTCACCTGAAAACTTTGAGTTGCTTGCCCGTATACCCATCAAGCATGAGTACATTGAAAACACAGGCAGCCACCAAAACCACATGATTGGCATTGGCCCCGTGGTTAATGTGTATCCCTGGAACAATGAAATTTATATGATACGGTATGACATTATTTAAATTTTGAGTGACATATTGTCTGGTATCTGTCCGTTTTTAATTTTATGTGTGAATGTTGCTCACAAAACCCTGTATGAAATCCAAACTTTTAATTTTATATCAACCCAATAAACAGTGGCATATTTTATGTCTTAATGTATCGCTTGGCAATATTTAGACATTTGAACATTTAAATCAATTATCGTAAAATGGATAAATCACCCATTTTGAAAATTTTTATAGTATTTCCAAACCCTCTAGCATGGGTAAAGCCTAGAAACTTGAATGTCACATACTTTTTTCATATCTAATCTAGTAGTGGTGACAACTAAACATTGCTAGAGATGGGGTTGTAGCTTAACTTTCACCCTAGTGAGATGCAGGGCAGTAGTGACGCTATCCTCATTATTCTTGCTGTGGTGGATACTCCCTGGATGCTCCCAATGATAACTTCCAGTATCCTCTAAAAAGAGAAGGGGCATGTGATTACCATCATACATATGAATTCCCGCTTTATTGGATCTGATGAATAAATGCAAATGAATTAGCTTAGGACAGCATATGTGGATATTTAAAATCTCACGTTTTTGTTTTTTCTGGGGGTCTGTCCCATGACGGGAGTCTCCAGGGGCTCTCATCCAGTCAGCCTCCAGCACAGCAAAAACAGTGAGAGGAGGATAGCACCACTACTGCCCTATATATCACTCAGAGGGCTAAGTGAAATATTATTACTTATAAACACACTGTCCCTTTTAAAATGTAAAACAAAGCCAACCTCTTTAAGCATCAATAGAACTTAAATTACACACAAAGACTCTCTTACTATATGCTGGTCTGAGCAACTTTACAAATAACTTCGTAGTGGGAATTTGGAAGGAGACATTCAGTGCTTTAAAGAGTATAATCAAATGCTGAACTAGAGCAGACAGGATTTAGCGGATTTCTTTTCACAATAACAGCATTACTAAGTCTCATGGGATGCTGTCATTTTACTTAAAAAAAGAAATTGAAGTTGCCACTTTGATTAAGTCTTTTTCCATATCTTTTGCACAGATACAACAACTATGACCGTTCGGTGCTGAACACAGTTCCTCATGATGTTGTTCAGCGTTGGTACGTGGCACATCGCGAGCTGACAACGGAGCTAAGGCGGCCTGAGAACGAGCTATGGGTGAAACTGACACCAGGGAAAGTAAGACAACAATACTCTTTTGAAAGCATTTCACCATTCAAAAATTCCAGTGCCAAAAAAAGCTAGGTTTGGACTCCTGCACATGTGTAACTGTGTCCCACTGCTCAACATCATAAAGGATTTGTCCCGTATGTCATACCAATTTTGCAATGGAAGACTAATTTAAAAAGAAGCAAAAGGCAACTTTGTACATATCTGGCATCAGCGGCATAGATTTCTCTTCAATATTGAGGTTCAGTTTTTGAAAATGGTATTTAAATATCACTCTTTGTTGTTCTCTTTCAGCACAGTTTGTTGGGTTAATGCACTGCAAGGCATTTGTCTAAGAATTTTCCACTCTCCTCTTCTCATCAGGTGGTTTTCATTGACAACTGGCGTGTCATGCATGGGAGAGAGTCTTTCACGGGCCTCAGGCAGCTGTGCGGCTGCTACCTGACCAGAGATGACGTTCTCAGCACTGCACGCTCCTTGGGGCTGCAGGCCTGATCCTTCACCGGCCTCCGTTCACTCTTGTGATCTATATAATATTGGCGGTTAGCCCACCTGTAACATTGGTTTCATTGCAGTTGGTCTAAAGAGCCTCTTTTAAACGGGACAGTCAATCAGAGTTCTGCACTGTGTGAAGCATTCTTAAGCATTTCTATTTTGACAAGACATACAAGTAATATCTGCTGGGAATATAGGTTTGTTATTAGATCTAGAGGTGCATAAAAGTCAGGCTGTTGCTCTAATCAGTAACATGTCTAGATAACTGTAATTGAATTCTGTTTTCTAATTATATTTGTTGCTGGTGGCACAGTGATCTGGTGGTTAGCACTTTTGCCTCACAGCAAGAAGGTCCTGGGTTTGATTCCCAGCCGGCCAGCCAGGCTCCTTTCTTTGTGGAGCTCTGGTTTCATCCCACAGTCCAAAGACATGCAGGTCAGATGAATGGGAGATACTAAAGTGCCTTTAGGTGTGAATGTGCTTGTTTGTCTGTCTGCTCTGTGATGGACTGGCAACCTGTCCAGGGTGTTTCCCCTGCCCTCTGCCCAGTGAGCACTGGGATAGGCCCCAGCACCCTTGCGAGGATAAGCGGTTTGGAGACTGAATGAATGAATATTTGTTGCTGTATGAAGAGTTTGTTGTGTTGTCTTTTAGCTTTTTGCTGAAAGTTTCCTCTGTAATCTGTGACATAGAAAGCTGCAGAACTTGGAAAAAAAGTAAATTTATAGATTCTCATGAGCTTTTCCATTTTTTGCCTAATTCTGTTGAGCTCATACAAATGTGTGCTCACGTGCAATGATGGACTGGAGAATTAGATCACTTAAGTTACATATGTCAAACTCAAGGCCCGCAAGCCTAATCCGACCCATGGCACAATTATATTTGGCCCAGGAGATGACTTCTGATTTTCTATTAATACCAGCCCAGTTCCAAATTGCCTACAAGGCAGATACTACAAACCCCAATATGCACTGCAACGAGCAGCGCTGTTAGCACCCCACAATGGTGGAAAAAAACACCTGAATTGGCCGTGCTTATGCAAAAGAGTACATAAAAATGACTGATGTTTTGTAGAAATAGATTTGTGTCGCTGTGTGAGTGTGAAATGCCCTAAATGCTGCCAGAGAAGTCTTAAACAGCCTCTATTTTGAATTTAGCTGCTACTCTCATCTCTCTGGTGCCTCATTATATCGCCATCTTGTGGCAAAAAGCTGACTGTGGTTTCTGCTACAGCAGACTTCAAAAACAAGAATTGGTTGTCTGCAGATTGGGCAGCTGAAAGAAATTCAAATATTAAATGGTAAAAAAAAATGTATGAGAGAATGCTATTAGTTTTGTAGTCATCTGAACAAGAATATATAAAGACTGAAACACTAGTTAGTTAGCAATGTGAAGATCACAATATTTCTTTGTTGAAAGTTTGCACTGCCCTCTTGTCAAATCACCATACATTTGTGGCTATTTATACTTTGCACTAGCAAAAGAGTATACTCATTTTGCTTCACATTAAATTTATGGGATTAAGCTGTGTCTGAAAAGGACAATTTCATATTTATTTTGATTGAAGGGGGAGTATATTTTTATTGCCCCATTGCACAATATGATCATGATATATATGCAGGGGGTTGATAATGCTACTTATCAAGGCTTTCAAAACTCAATTTCTGCCCTGTGCTCTAGATAAATAAATAAATAAAAATAAATAAACCCTTCACCCAGTGTGATGTCAAGACCTTCAATTCCTAATGGTTGCCAGTAGAGGTCACAGATTGCTTAATACCTGTTTAAAGTTGCAAAAATGTCATGTCTGACAGATATTTTTGACGTTGTCAAAGTAATACAGATTCTTGTGATTTTATACAGATGTAATTAATACTGGAATAATCAAAATGAATCTTCTTCTAGCTTAGATCCTTAGGGTTGCATGAAAAGGGTTTCAGATGCCACATTGAGATCATTTAGGATTAAATTCAAGTCAATCAATACAGACAACAATGAACTTCAGTAAATCTGTATGAGAGACCCATGAGGAGGGGATCAACCTTCCTTTGTCAGTGTTTTCTCCAGTATTGCTAATACAATGCACATAACAATCACTGATAAAAGATGTCTCATTCATGCAAAAAAATCCCATTGCATTTAATTAAAAGTACATGACTCATGGAAGTCATCCTTCGAAGGCATGTTGCTGCAGATTAGGTATTTGAGAAGGTTCTCACAAACTTGTTTTAGGCCCTAATTATGTGAGCCAAACTATTGATACCCCTGCCCCTGGTGCCAAAATACGGCCTAATAGGGAAGGAGGACCGCACCCATGTTTTGCAGGTAAAAGTTGACAACCTCTTCTGTGGGAAACATGAGTTCATACCTTTTTTCCTATTAAGAGACAGTGTGGGGAAAAAAATTTGATGGTGCTCAGGGGAAAAGGCATATAGGAAGCAGAAGAAGGAGCTGCCAGTGAATGCAAGTAAAAGACAAATTTATTTGGGTAATAAACAAATTCAGTATTCCAAAAAACAACAAGCACAAAAACAGCTTGGGAAAGGTACATGGATGCATCCTTTCCCTATTAGACGCGTGCATCCAA
Source organism: Myripristis jacobus (assembly GCA_900302555.1). NCBI lineage: Eukaryota > Metazoa > Chordata > Actinopteri > Holocentriformes > Holocentridae > Myripristis > Myripristis jacobus. The sequence continues at coordinate 11,080 of OMLB01060194.1, forward strand.
CTGGTCAGCGCCCTCCCATGCATCTAGAAGTAACGTAAGGGTGCAGGGTTTTCTCCCATCTTCAACCCATCGCTGCCTGTCATTCCTGCTATCATGGGTTTTCCCACCACATGATGATGGACTACAGTGCCACCATCACTCTGGGCTTTATCTCATGCTATCCACAATCAAACCTACTGGCAAGGTCATCTCCTAACAGCTGATCAGTATCTTCAGCCCTGTGGAGAAGTCCTGGCAATCCAAGCACTTGTTCTGTCTCTGGTATAATACACAAAATGTGCAAATAGTTGAGGCTATTGCAGGGGCTGAAGACCTCTGTGTACCAAACTGATGGAAAGGTTGAGAAATTGAACTTCATCTTGAAGCCAGTGCTGTGTGAAAAGACCAATGCCTGATAGGTGGAAACCACGTGGTACATGCTGCACAAGGGAACAGCACAGGCTTGGCCCATGATCTAGTACACCAGTACACATCAGAGCCAGCGAGACCAGGGCTGCCCAATCTGGGGACCGCAGCTCCTTTGTTTGGGCCCACCATGGCATTTGGTGTTAATATGGAAGCTGTTAAGAAAACCATAATAGTCCTAAATACATTTTTAAATACTTTAACTACTACTTCTACTTAAATATGTATGTTATCTTTTTTTTTTAATATGATCATATGATAAAAATTGCTTAGTAACACTTTAACAGCCAACAAATGTTGGAGAACACCACCTGTGATCACACAACTACAGTTACCATCTATTGACATTTAATATTGTCACTTATATATTTCCATAACTGTCCGCACAAATAGGACAGCAGTGATCACCTGATAAACTCTTTCATGAAGCAAACTCTCATCACCTTTAATTCATCTAATTATTACAGTTTTTTGGTAAAGTGATTCCTAAGATAATTCCACATATTTCCACTGATACATATCGTTTGATGACAAATTTTATTTATTTGAGAATGAATGAGTCGTCAACATGGAAAAGAAGAAAAAGAAAACTTCAAACAGAAATGCAATTCTTGTTTTAACACCATGTCAGCTCAGTTATACATTTTGCCCACAAATAACCTGACAAATCACTCCATCAGTTATACAAACGGCAAAAACATATTTAAAAAGTGGATTCAAAACTTCCCTAATGCAAAACACACATGGCAATAAAATGCAACTTGGAACAGAATAACACAAACATGAGCTGTATGATATTGAATACATCTGTGAGCAATACAGCTTGAACAGTGTTCTCAGACTCGTCATGCTGCCCCGGTTTAAATAGATGTTTCTGCCTTGTTTTTCTTTAAGCCTGCGCCTCATCTCCCTCAGCGTGGAGGCTGCTGGGGGCTGCGTCTGAGGCCTGATGAGAGCTTTTTCTGGTGGAGGGCGACAGTTGACATTACATCTTTAAACATCACATTGCTGCTATTACATGAAATGCAGGACAACAAAAAATGAAAAGTGAAACCCTCACTTCATCTCAGTGGCCTCTGGTGCCTTGACAGGTTTGTACTTCTGCTTCTTCACGGAGTGTGCGATGAACCACACAATCAGGACGATCAGGACGCACCCGAGCAATGCGCCAATCACTGCCCCGGCAATCACCCCGTCTCCCAGGTCTACAGAATAACACATTTTTATCAGAAATTAGAATCATAAATACATTACTGATCCCAGAGAGGAAAAAGGATCAGGTGCAGTTGTTCAGTTTTCAAGAGAAGAATTAAAGAAAAAAAGAAATAAATATAGTTAGGTCCATAAGTATCTGGACAGGAACACAATAATCATAATTTTGCCCTTGTGCACCACCACAGTGGATTTGAAATGGAGTAATCATGATTGAGGTGCAGACTTTAAGCTTTAATTTAAGGGGCTGAAAAAAAATGTCATTAACCATTTAGGATTATAGCCAGTTTTATACAATTTTCAGAGGCTCAAAAGTAACTGGACACTGGACTAAGAAGCAGTTTCTTGGCCAGGTGTGGTCTTTTGCCTTGTTATTCCATGACAAAATAAGAAAATTTGTTTTTGTATGTGCCTCACATATTTTAAAAAATCTGTGTCATGTATCAGTTCTGTCAAAGGTATGTGCAAAAAATGAATGCCAATGAGGGAGCCTGTTTTTAGACCTCTGTTAAACACTTACACATTTTGCACAGATATTCATTAAAAAGTTAAAAAAAAAAAAAAAAAAAGATCATACCAGGGCTGAGCTCCAGGACACAAGTAGAAAATCCCACTGGATTTGAAGCATTGCACTGGTACTCCCCAAACTCAAACTGGGATATGTTTCTGATTTCCAGTATTCCAGCTGTGGTTGCTGAGGAAAAAGTGCAGAAATGCCCAATCAAGCGAGATGCACAAAAAGTTCTTCCCAGAGACAATGTAAAAGCACAATTACATTAGCATATATAAAACAAAGACACAATAACAGCAGTGTAAAACACACCCAATTTGAAATCAATTTCAAAGAAATTAAAGAAAAAAGAAAGACAAATAATCATAAAACAAGTGAACATATTAAAATAAACTTAAAACAACAGGGCTAAATTAATTACCAGACAAAAAGTTACCAGACAAAAAGGCAAGGGTGGAAAAAATGTGTCCCAAACCTGCAGATCTAAGATTAACATTATAGAGGATTATACATTACTCACATCTTGCCGATACAGCCCTCCTGGCCTTGGTGTGGTCCAGTCTGGTCCAGGTGTAGGTGGGGGTGGGGCTGCCCTGCTCACTGTGGCAGGTCAGAGTGACCAGGTGACCTGTCTCCACATCACCATGAACAGCACAGTACGGGTGAGACGGCTTCTCTGACGGACCACAGGGGGAGATTCAGTGGGTTAATCATCTTATTTTCCCCAGTGATGTTAGTTTGAGATATACTTGACATTATAAAGCAACAGAAATAGCTGAAAATCACTAACATTTCATTTCAATCATCTGTTATTACATTTTAATAACACATGACTGTTACAGATGTGACATAAATCGTAGAAGAGCAATTCTTTAACAATGGATTATTATGGCTGTTTATGATGTATACAGAATGAAAGACAATCCACATTTTTAAAGAATCAGTCTCAAATGTCAAATCAAAGCAGGAAAAGATTACCTTGACAGAAATGTATTTATCTATGTCATGATGATTTCTGATTCAGTTTGGTATTAGAAATATGTTTGACCGTATGTATATTAGTCATGTTTGTAATACAATGTTTGTTCATTCTTATCAAAGCAGTCCATAATCTAGCACATTGTGTGTTGCTCTTTTAGTCATTATCAGCTTCAAGAATTATGTTGGGTGTGGCCTTGTTTTTTCCCCCCAGCATCTCCAAACCAGTCTGGTTTTCAGTACACTGATATCAAAACTGTGCTGAAATCATTTCAAAATAGTGATCATTTATACGCTGTGCATCTTGCAGTGATGCACGATATTTTTCATGACCTGCACCTTCTCCTTGTCACGACTCTGTGTAACAATTAGTGATGATGACAGTCATTATTGATCCATCTTGAAATTGTCATGTCCCACAAACGCTCTCATAAAGGTCTAGGCTGCGAAATACAAGCAGTGAGTTCAGTATGCAGTAGATACTGTGATATATTCTGTATGCGGTGCAAGGATTCAGTCACAGTCCTACTCTGATTTCCAACACTGACAATGAGGAGGCTGCTGCGGTTACCGTGGAAACTACTGTGGATACTGAGGCCTGCAAGGTTGTCCTGGTAACTCTGTGAATGAGGGGATTCATACAGAATGTAATTCCCTGATCACACAACTCAGGGTCACTGTTCTAATAGATTTGTTTCTGTTACGACAGCGGTAATAGATACAGTATTCTCAAAGGTGGAAAAATGGGCAAAAAATCTTATTAACAGTGAAGTGCTTTTGCCTCAGTTAAACACCCTTTGCTTAAGAGTTCTTGTTAGAGATACTCAAGTCAGAGTACAAGAGTGGCTCACTAAAACACGGCTGAATTTCTTCCATATGAAATATTTAAAAAAGCCCAAAAAGACAAATGGGGAAGAGGGGGGAGCCTTCTGGTATATGCTACAGCTTAAATCATTAAAAAACGTATTAGAGCATGCAGTGAGTTTTACTAAAACGAAATACTGCATAAGATTTGGGGTCTCGCTTTAGGTCTTGAAGTCTTTTCTCAGAACACACTTTTTGGTACGTTGTGTGTGGCTGCACAAAGTTACACAACTAGTACAGTACTAGTACTAGTTCACGCCTCTGTATTAATCTTTATTTTTTTTCCCTTAATGATCCTTGTCTCAGGTTATGCGTGTGAGCAGTGGATTAGATAGATCAACTGCTGCACTGAGATGGATAAGACTCTCCTGTAGATCATCATTTACATCGAAGACAATAGTAATACTGTTTTCTCGTAGATACACATGACTGTTGATCACTCGGCCGATGAACACCCCTTCTAATACCCTTTGAAGTTAGAAAAACCTACCGAGAACTTGTACAATGATATTGGCCTCAGACTTTCCCTCAACATCAGGAAAGTTGTGAACCTCACAGGTGTAGACCCCGGCGTCTGACCGCTGCATGTTGCGTATCATTATGGAGGCATTTTTGGTTGCGTTGGGAGCAACGGGAGGCTGAAGTCTGCCCTCATAGGATTTGGCAAAGACATCCTGTCCCGATTGATAGTAATAGAGCTGAAAGCAAAGGACAGGACATTAGAACAGCTGACAATAGCCTTTTAGCAAACGTCATATTTATAGTACTCCCCCTATACTGTCTGCATTGTGGCAAAGTTTTGCATTTTGTAGTATATCACCTTTAAAAAGCGTTTGCCTTTAATTCTATGATCATGTATGTCATAAAACATTTTTGAAAACTTAGTAACAGAAGAAACTGACAAGACTGGGTCAAAATCTAGCATATGGCTGGGCTGGGACGACATTTAGAAAGTGTCTGTGTTGACCTCAGCACTGTCAACTGCGGCTGCACTGAACAGCAGATTTCAAAACCTCATTATTTACACAGTTAACTAATGCCGATGTATTCTCACCATCAGAACAAAATATAGCATGGTTTTGACGATACAGTTATAACCCTTATTTCATCAGGTAAGTCCCACTGGCAGTTTGCCTATACTTCCTTGCTGTCATGATTACATTTATGTTTTTATGTTTATTTTTACAGGCATTGTTCCTGTTCCGTTGTTCCAGAAAGATAAAGAGAGAGTTACCTGTAATATGCCACATTTACAAAGTTGGAAACAGCCATTTGATGTGTCTCATTACGAAACAATTAGATTAACGGCAGAAATTAGCAACTGGGAGCGTGGTGGGACAAAAGGGTTAAAAATAGGGAGAGTGGTGTGAAAACTGGGGGTGTTGGCAGGTATGAAAATTATTTTTTATCAGCAAATCTCTTAGTTACATTAATATTGTTCATGTGAAGCAACAGTTTTGTTCTCACTACCGGTTACACTGTCTCTCTCTCTCTCTCTGTCTCTCTGCCTGTGTGTGTTCAATAAATGTGGACTGAGCTGCAGTGTGCCACTTCATTTTTTAAGACCAACAGCCAATAGGGAAAGCCAAACATGCGCCCGACCAACGGCAGCCAAACCACAGCCAACGTCTGTGGTCTGCCGATCACCCGCTCACTCTCGGACACAGCGAGCCCTAGCACTGCTCCGATCCTTAGCCCAGCCAAAAAAAATAAATAAAAGTTACATGAAATCAGAGCACATAATAATATCAGACAAATTCTTTGTCCACCATGAAACAATTTATTTGTTATTTATGTCTAAGAAGTTCATTTTTAGGTTTAGGTTTTTCAAGAGAGCAGATTTTTTAGCCAGGTTCATGTGTTAGCTGTAGTGCATACAGGTGATTAAACATGTAGGTCTCTTTGTTTAAACTCTGAATAATGATCAAAAATATCAAGAATATTTATGATGACGATGAAACAAGAGTAGTATTTTGTTTTTAAATCTCTTTATACCTCATTTCTGAATCAGAATCAAGGCCTTTGTTTTCTCACCAGGGCGTGCCTCCTAACTGGCGCCTAGGGGTAGTCATGATAACAAGAGAGGAACATGGCCTCTTTTGTTTTGTTCTGTGACTGCTCACCGCTCCTTGTAATGAAATGTCTTGTTAAATAAAGTCGTTTTACAAAATTAGGTGAAATATAATCCCTTCTCTCATGAGATTTAACCCCAGTCCAAGAATTTCCAAATAAGTGATTACTGAAAAATTTCACACAAAGCCTTGCACTACTATGCAACAAACACCATGAGCTCACTTTGTCCCGAAGCTACTAAGTAAACTGAATTAAGATTTTAAAAAAAAGCTTGATGTAGATTTTTTCTTCCCATCAGAGAAAATCACCAAGGCAGGTGCCCTATCCGTGTATCTTAACATGCAAGCTCACTTTGAGTGCATCATACCACACCTGTCGCATGAGAGGCAGAACAGATTTCAGTAGAAACTGCTCGTGTCTACCTGCTGTGGAGTGCTGGAGGACGTTGAAACAAAATCCCACTGGATAGTGAGGCCGGTGGTCTCTGGAATCGTGCTAAAAGTACACTGGAGGAGAACGTTTCCACCCACTGTAACATTGACGTATTTCTGGGGGGTCTTGACGGTGATCAGTTCAACACATCCTGCAAAAAAAAATTAATTAGTTAATCAAGCTCTTGTTATAGCTCAACATGAAGTCGTCTGTGGATTACACTCTTTGAATTTGAACTTTGGATTACACTTAAATGAATAATAGTTGGAAGAATAGTTACCCATCATGCTTATCAACACCATCACACTCAGAGTGGAGCACATCTTCACAGAAATGCTGGCTTACGCTCACAGAACTTCTAAAGAACTTTACTTTCCCAGTCTTTGCCTCGGACTCCTTAAGGCTTTGAATGCAGCACCCAAACAGAGAAGAATAATGTTGCAGTATGACAGGCAAGGTTACAGTGTGGCAGCTAATGGACTGGCTGATACACGTAGATAACACGGTGTTTGCATATCTTTGTTTGTCCGGGTGTGTCGTGTATGTGCAACGTTTTTTTTTTTTTGTTTTGTTTCCAAACCTTTGTTTTGGCGGTTTAGGAATTGAAAATGGAAAAGAACATATGAAGAAAAACATACTTATTTATACAGGACAAAAAAATCAAGTGTATTCGATGTAGTGTGTAGATTTATATTGAAGATGGGACACCTGGCTTAGAGCCAATGCTGTTATGGTTTTTGACTTCATAGGGCAGATTAGGACCACACTGTATCATGGCACTCACAGTTAATTCATTTTTCAATACTTTGGCAGTAGATTAGTTGTCGCTCATCTCTCCATCCTCCATGCCTGTAAGTCATTCTGGGTCAAGGCCTCTGGCAAAGAAATTAATGTAATTCAATCTCCACCTGGCCTTTATCACTGGCCTCAAGTAAGTGTAAGCCAACGCGCTCGCTGCAACACTCCACTTATCTTTGGGGAGTTCACTCTCTGGTGCTGTTTACTCATTAAAGGCGGTTTCACCTTTGTCAGTTTCACTCACACAGTGTGGAGTACAGTGCTGATGGAGAGACAGTGAATCACACATGATTAATTGTCTGTAATTACCAGAAGCTGACATAAGTAATTAACAATTTTTATTACACGGCTACGCTGAATACTCGATTGTGACTGGCCAATTAAAGCATTCAGCAGGCCGCCATCAACCTTGTTGTCAAGCTATGGCCTCATCACCTGTTCACTGTAAATCATAGCGTCTCATGAGGCCTTGCTGCGGTGTGTGCTGTAGGCTAATGTTGGCAAGCCAGCTACAAAAATAAGTCAGCTCAGTCGCTGACACGTTACTGATGAGTTGTTTGTGAAAGATTCTTCATCTTTGGGGAACTGAATCACTTCCTGAAATGATCCGCTCATTTCTCAGTTCATTTGGTGTTATTATTGATGCCACCACTGTTCTTGGGAAGACACGCCCTGCGTACCATTCAGCGAACTCTGATTGGCTAGTACTCATTGCCACTTATTGCTTGTTGGTTAGGCTGATTAAAACTAGGGTGGGGTTAAGGTTAGGGTAAGCCAATCAGAGACAGAGGGCTCTAGTTTCCCGGCGCAGCGCAGTGAGGCGAAGTTTCGACCAGCGCAACGCGAGGGGCGCACAGTTTGGTAGTTTCGCAGACAGAGGTGTGCCGAGATGGGAGTGGCGGTGCAGCAGGGGGAGGTGCCGACAGATTCAGCTTGGCGCAGTGACAGTTTCGTGCCAAAAGGCTTCGCCAAGGTGCGCCAAAAGCTCGCCATCTGAAACCACGTCTACTTTCAGTGCAACGCGGAGCGGAGCCGGCACAATGGAAGTTTGGCTGACTGGCGCACATCAGCAAAACCTCACAATCAGCACAAACGGTGCCAATCTCCTTTGATCTGACATCAGTTGTGACGGGACAGTTGATATGGAGAGATATGTATGTGCTGATTGAGATAGTAGCATTGAATAGTGTTTTTTTGTCGGTATTTATTGCATTGTTAATGTGCCTGACATTCCGGAAACCTGCCTGTGAAGTTTTGGTGACGTGTGCGCACTGCGCGCCTGTCAGCCAAACTTCCACTACGCCGGCTCCGCTACGCCTGCGGCAGTAGACCTCCATATCAAATGTGTAAACATTCATTATGCCTTAGCACAGTGCATTTTAAAGGCGAGGACAGGGGCTCATTTGATTGGTTTAAAGTGAATCGGCTGTGTCAAACCCACTCCACGCCTTCTCTCCTCCCTTGTGCCGGTAGGAGGGATGGCGGAGTACTTGCGCCACCGCGTGGCGTGCCAAACTTGCAAAAACCACCTGGCCACACACAGTTGGCGAAGCGCAGCTGCACTGCGACCCCGCCTCGCCAGGTCTGCGAAACTAGAGCCCAGAGTAGGGGCAGGTCTTCCAAGAAAAGTGAAGAAAAAAAATAACACGTTCAGTTGAGATCTGACAGAACTTCCTCCTTTCTCGAACAGCCTCCCACGCAGGTGTTTCATTTTCCAAAAATAAATAATAAAACCAACTTAAAATAGCTTTTCCGCTTTTCTTTTTTTTTTTTTTTTTACATGGATAGATGATCAACTATGGTACAAGTTTCACAAGTCTCACTTTGGCAGGCAGTGAATGATTCAAGTAATATGTTTGAACAGGGCCGGCTTAGGGCGCCATCTGCTGGAGGGGCGCCGCAAGCGCCAGTCACCCTCGGGGAAAATAAATAAATAAATAGTAATAGCGATAATAATAATTTCCCATTGCTTACTGGCGCCCTCCCTTTGTGTTGTCTTGAAAATAACATAAAATAACCAAATAAAGAAAGAAATAAACAAAGACTCGTTTGTCACTTGCGCTGCCGAGTCACATGACATGTTGGGGGGCATCTCAGAATCAGAGGAGTCGGGGCTTTGACATAGTGCACGTGCACGCC
>OMLB01060240.1:0-13128 GCA_900302555.1 Myripristis jacobus
CTCCTGCATGTTTCTCTGTGTTGTGAAGCGTTTGGTCGCCCTGGCTTCAGAAGGTGCCGTATAAAAGCAGATTGTCTCGCTGGCATGAGGAGGGCGTGCTGACCCAGAGCCACCCAGACTGCAGGCTTCAACTGAGTGAAGTTGGAAAAACTATCAGCTTTGACTCGTAAAATCAGACATAAAGCCTGAAGTGTAAAAACTGCCTGCTGCTGTGTTAAAGCCATCAGAGATCGAGAGTGAGACGGCTCCTCACGTGAAAACATGCAGATCACGACTTTAAAGGGAAACTCCGAGCGCCGCTGAGCTGTAAACTCCCAGAAACTGAAATAAGAGCCGCAGAAAAGTTCAGCTGAAGGTGAAGAGCCTCGGCTTGTTTTCGGTTCCTGCGGTAAAGTGGCAGAAACGCCGTCATTAAGAGCTTTGGGTTTGGTGCTGCTGTCGCTGATTCTTCTGCAATATTCTGCTGTTACAGACGTGATGCCGCGTTAACCCTTTAAATCCTGAGCAAACCCACTTGATTTCTTTCAAAATCAGGGGAAAAGGTGATGAGCAGTTTAGCAAAAAAAAAAAGAAAAGTTTTTTAATTTGTTTAAATGCCAGTGAAAGGCATCTGAATACAGGCAAGCATTTAAACAAAATTTAAAAAATTCAATTAGCAGAAAGTCAGAAAGTTATGAAAAAGGTAAAATAAATAATATTGGAACATTAGATGTTTATGAAAGGAATCTGAACACAGCCATGCATTTTTAAAAAAGTAACTAAAGTAATTAATTTAATTTTAATTTTCAGTTCATTTCAATTAAAAGAAAACAATGAGGAAATTATGAAAACTCAGCAAAACAAATATGTATGTGCCCCACACCGACACCTGTCCCTCCGTCTCTCTCCAGGATGATTGACAGTTGCTGCTGGTGACTCCCAGGATGCCCGTGGTGCCAGTGGGCGGGTCTTCCTCCCACCACGTGGTGCCTGTCGCCCTCACCTGTTCCTGGCTGCTCGTGTTCTTCCACGCCGCCTTCGGCCAGAAACCTGCCAAGCTGCCGCTGCTCGGCCGGAAGCCCTTCCTGGCGGCCTGGAACGCGCCGCTCGACATGTGCACCATCAAGTACAACGTGACCGCCAACCTGGACCGCCTCTTCCACATCCACGGCAGCCCGCGAGCCACGCGCACCGGCCAGAACGTCACCATCTTCTACGCCAACCGGCTGGGCAACTACCCGTACTACACGGAGCAGGGCGTGGCCGTGCACGGCGGCCTGCCGCAGAACTGCAGCCTGGACTTCCACCTGTTCAAGGCCTACCAGGACATCATGCACTTCATCCCCGCAGACGACTTCCGCGGCCTGGCGGTCATCGACTGGGAGTTCTGGCGGCCGCAGTGGAGCCGCAACTGGCACAAGAAGGACATCTACCGGCGCAAGTCACGTGAGCTGATCGCCAAGGCCTACCTGAATGTGACGACGGCGCAGGTGCACCAAAAAATTATGGAATGAAAATTACATTACAAAAATTATATTCCAAGAGTCAAAAATTTCCGAGAAAAAACGTACAAATTTACAAAATTTGTCTCAGGCCTGCAGCTGATCACCTCAGCAAAGTCTACCCTGACATGGGATTCAGGAACAAGGAGATCCTGCTGATCTGAGCCCAGAATCAGCAGATTGTTTTCTCCTGAATCGGCCCAAGTCACAGCAACGTCTCTTCAGAGTCCAGATGCTGAGGAGGAGATTGGGATTCTGGACTCAGACCAGCAGGATTTCCTTCTGACTGGATCCCACAGGAGGAGGACAAACTAGAACAAACAAACTTTTTTCTTGTAAATTTCCAACTTTAATCTCGAACATTCAGTTTCTTTTCTCAGGATATTACCCCCTCCCCCATCTCTCTCAGTCGCTGTAATGTACTGTCGTAAAAAATAAACAGATGAATAAAGTGTGTATTACAATAAGCTCACACAAAGACATTGACACGGCTGCACATGTTGACCGTTTTGGCAGCTCTCTGGTTTTGCGATGAAGAAGCCGCTGACAGGTGTTGTTGTGTTTCCTGGCTGCAGGTGGAGGAACTCGCCCGCAAGCGCTTTGAGAAGAGCGCTCGGGCCTTCATGCAGAGGACCATCCAGCTTGGCACACGCCTCCGCCCCAACGGCCTGTGGGGCTTCTACCTCTACCCCGACTGCCACAACTACAACCTGCACGACAGCAACTACACGGGCCTCTGCCCCCTGCTGGAGCGGCTGCGCAACGACGAGCTGCTGTGGCTGTGGAACAGCAGCACGGCGCTCTTCCCCTCCGTGGCCATCAGGAAGAGCCACACCAACAGCATCAGCAACCTGCGCTTCGCCCAGCACCGCATCCGCGAGGCGCTGCGCGTCGCCTCGCTCACCTCCCGGGAGTACGACCTGCCCACCTACGTGTACCTGAGGCTGGGCTACCGGGACGAGGCCATGGCCTTCCTCACCACCGTGAGTTAAAGCACTGGTTCGCAAATGGGGTATGCAACCCCCTAGGGGTACGTTGGAGTACGTTGGAGTATATAGATAGATTTACTATATTGATCCCAAACTGGGAAATTCTTAATGTGCAGGGAAATGTGAAATAAAAAAAAAGTGAATTTAAAAGATAGTATTCATGCATAATTCCTAAAATAATCAGCCTATGCTATAATAAGTTCAATAAAAAATGTAAATGTTAGTTTGATTAAGCACATGTTCTCTTCAGTTCTCCCTCTGGGTTTCCTGAAGGTGTCAGATGTGTGTGTTTGTGGTTTAAATCTGCTGCCGTGGTCGTGGAGCGAGGACGTTTGTTCACTCTGACCAGAACGTTCCTCTGATCTCCTCCCAGAGCGAGCAGTGGGGTTTCAGAGCTGCCACATCACTCCTCCTCCCTTTCCTCCAGCCGCTGGTTTCCAGTCTTCCCACTACGATATGAACATGAGCTTTCAGAGCCTTCACACTTTCTTCACTCCAGTTTTCCATCAGCGGAATAAAGTCCTCCACATGAGTTTTCCTAAAAGCAGCAGCACTGTTGTGTTTTCAGGACTTTTTCAAACCGAAACGCTCCCTCCTCCTCCTCCTCCTCCGCCAGGGAAAATAGTCCCCGGGGAAACATTTTGCTTTCCACAGCCAATTATCAGCTGTGTGGTTTCTGGATGTTGAGGACTTTGTTCGCTGCAGACACAGAACATTATAAGGCGACTGCTTCAACCAGAAACTCACATTTTGACTCTGTGTGGTGAAATCTTTAATTCCCAGCAGGATTTGATAAATGCTTTGTTGACATGGAAAATGTGGTTGAGTTGTAGTTAAATGAGCCAAACAGTTAAAATGACTTTTAAACAGTGACTAACATGGAGAACAAGCTGTTATGTTGTAGTTCATGTTGATTTTCTTCAGTATGATGCTGAGGAGGAGAAACCAGACCAGACTCCCTCCCACATTTTCACTTTTTGATAATTCTGCCAACTTTTTAGGCTCATGTTAATCTTCATCAGCTCTGACACAAATTCTATGTACAACACTGTCAGTAGCAACCAACCTATGTGGCTGATGTGAAATAGGGGTTGGTAGGTCTGTTTGAGCTTACTCTGTTCACAGCTGCTATCCAGTGGCAGGACAGAATCAGCAAGTACAAACCTGTCCTGTTGTTGTTTCTGTCTGATTTTCTCGCTGGAATTGAATGCATCACCGTCAGTATTGATTTTTAATCTGCGGTGACAGCAGACAGACCTGCTCTGTCCTCAGCAGATCTGTGTTTCAGTCACTGTTCACTCACACTGTGCATCATGTTGTCAGCAGGAGGGTCAGTGGCGCCATCATGTGGTCATTCAGAGTAATACAACTTACTCCACATTCACTCTATTCAGTTGTATTACAGGTGGCATCTGATGGCCACATCTGATTCAAAACACGATGTATTAATTTTTATAAAGTTTGATTGATTATCACATTGTAGAATTCACAGGTGCTCATTACAGTGAATACAGAGGAGACAGTGATTTACCATATTTCAAAAGTGTTAGGATTACAACTCTTTCTAATTTAAATGTTGTGCGTATTTAACATTATGTGAAGGAAGGTGTTATTATATTGATGAAACTCTGCTGACCCTCTGTATGACCTTACAGTGGGCTACTATTACAGTTTGGCACATGCTGTATGTAAACCTTCTGTTATCAGTGTTCGTGTTCCTCCGTGTGGCATGCAGCTGCCATGTGTTTTTATTTTCATGTTATTAATGAAAAAATTACGTCTGACCTGAGGTCTGCTCATGTGTTTCTACAGAAAGACCTCGTCCACACGATCGGGGAGAGCGCTGCTCTGGGAGCAGCCGGCTTTGTGATCTGGGGAGACCTGAACCTCACCTCGTCCAGGGTGAGCAAGACGCACTGCAACACACACACTGCAACACACACTGAAACAACACACACTGAAACAACACACTGCAACAACACACACTGCAACAACACACACTGCAACACACACTGCAACAACACACTGCAACAACACACACTGAAACAACACACTGCAACACACACTGAAACAACACACACTGAAATAACATACACTGCAACACACACACTGCAACAACACACACTGAAACAACACACACTGCAACATACACTGCAACACACACACTGCAACAACACACACTGAAACAACACACTGCAACAACACACTGCAACATACACTGCAACAACACACTGCAACAACACACTGCAACAACACACTGAAACAACACACACTGCAACAACACACACTGCAACATACACTGCAACAACACACTGCAACAACACACACTGAAACAACACACTGCAACACACACTGAAACAACACACTGCAACAACACACACTGCAACAACACACTGCAACAACACACACTGAAACAACACACACTGCAACATACACTGCAACACACACACTGCAACAACACACACTGAAACAACACACTGCAACAACACACTGCAACACACTCTGCAACAACACACACTGCAACAACACACACTGCCACGCACACTGCAACAACACACTGCAACAACACACACTGCAACCCTGCAGCACATCCCAACACAGCAACACACACTGCAACAACACACACTGCCACACACACTGCAACACACACTGCAACACACACTGCAACAACACACTGCAACACACACAGCCACACACACTGCAACAACACACACGGCCACACACACTGCAACACACACTGCAACACACACTGCAACAACACACTGCAACACACACAGCCACACACACTGCAACAACACACACGGCCACACACACTGCAACACAGCAACACACACAGAGAACTTGTTAGTTTCATTCTTTGCGCTCACACTTTGCCCTGTACAAAGTGAAACTCTGACTCCTGTTTTAAGTTGTGAAAGACTCACAGCTGGTGCAGGAAAGAAAGTCAGTGTGCAAACATAAGATTTTGTATGAATGAAACATGTTTACCTCTACATTATGTTTTATGAATCACATCTGGGATCCTGCAGGAATAATTCATGCACTGTTTTGTCCAAATGACGAACTGTTGCTCTTCCTGTTTGTGCTGTAAAGCAACACCACAGATTTCCTTCCAGACGCCACCTGGTGGCTTACAGCGTTAAATGCAAAGCAAAGGCTGCTTATTGTAACTACACTAATGTCTTGGGCTGTAACTAATGATCAGAAAGAGTGAAAAAATGGAAATTGCAAATGTCTTCCTTAGTCTGACCAGCAGCCAAAAAAGCCTAAATTATTATTTTATAATGACATGATGGTAGTGATCTTTGACACTTGATAGACTGAATGACTGATAAAGAATAAAACAGAAGAATCAGCATGATGAACCTCTCTCTGTGTCCGCAGTTCAACTGCACCAAGGTCAAGTGGTTCCTGAGCCGCCGGCTGGGTCAGTACATCACCAACGTGACGCGAGCCGCCGAGGTGTGCAGCGACTTCCTGTGCCAGGGCAACGGCCGCTGCGTCCGCCGGGATCCCCGCGCCCGACACTACCTGCACCTGAGCGCCGACAGCTACCACATCCAGCCGTCCGGGGACGGAGACTTCACCGTCAGCGGCTGGCACTCGCAGCACGAGCTGCAGCTGCTGGCCGAGAGGTTCCGCTGCCACTGCTACGAAGGACACGCCGGGGAGAAGTGCGACAGCCTGAACAAGGTGGTGGAGGACGACCTGGACTGGAGGGACAAGGACAAGGAGCAGGAGGAGCGCTGGAGGACAGACTGGGAGGGCGAGCAGGGCGACCAAGGGGACGGGCAGGACAGCGCGGCGGCGCCCGGCGGCTGCAGCGTTTCCCTGATGCTGCTGCTGCTCCTGTTGAACCTGACGCTCGTCAGGACTGTGGTATGATGCTCCGTGAAGGAGGAAGTGTCGTTTTCAACATGGCTGCCAGCGCGGGTGCTACTTCACTGTCAGCACGGGCATATCAGTGCTGTGCTGACTATAAAAGCTGTTGTACCTTTAAATGTGTGTGTGTGAGTCAGTGCTGGAGGAAACAGATGCTTGTGTGAGAACCAAAAAAGCAAAAGAGATTAGTTTTCTACCTCTGGGCACAAAATGATTGAATCAACAAAAGTTAAATGTTCAGGAAATAAAAAGTATTTATATGGTTAATGAAATTTTAAATCACATGCAGGTGAGCCACAGAACGGTTCAAACCGTGTCCAAAGGTGTTACGTTTTCTCACGGATCCAAACCTCCTGTTTTTAGTGATCTCCTCTGTGGCTTCAGACAATCAAACAACCCTTAGTCCAAAGAAAACCTTTCAAAAGATACTAAAGCCATTAGAAACACTATGAAACACACACAGAGGCTGTTTTTGACAGTTTTGCAGGTATAAAGTTTTCACCAGACAACAATGACGTGTTAACACACAACCGTTAGCACACGAGTTTGTAGTGTGTGTTGGAAATGACACACCTCCCTCTGAACGGGGTGAGGGCACTTTACACACACACACACACACACAGGTTCAGTGTGTGTTTCTGTGACAGAAGACGAGGGTGATGATGATGATGATGGTTTCAGAAAGCTGTAATCAGTCAGTTCACCTTTTGAAACAGCACACACTGCCTGTGTGAGCAGTACTGCATCCGTTCCTCCAGTGACGTAATGCAGTGTAGACATAATGCAGTGTAGACATAATGCAGTGTAGATACTGAGTGTGCAAACATGGACTCTTGTAGTGGTGAAAAAGTTTGATGACACTCAGCAAGCAGCCACACAGAGCCGAGAGACATAAACCTGCCTTTTGGTGCAGTGTTGTCGTCTAGTCCCAGTCCACATGTTGGAGAAACATCCTCATCGTCGTTAGTGGTATTTATATCTGTCCATTCACTGCCACGGCAAAACAGCTCCAAAATAATAGTTTCAGCACAGAAACCAACACCAACAAAGAAAATTATGACAATCGAGCAAACAAAAAGTCCTGGTTCCCACTTTTTTTCCTGTAATTATGAATATCTGTGAAACTAACAGGGAGTCGTTGTTTTCTATTTTACTTTTATTTCCCGGTACCTATTTGTTTCAGTAAAACAAACATCTCTTTGCTTGTTATTGTCCTATTTGAATTGGAAAAGTAGATCCGGCAGGCAGCGTCTGCAGGAAACTCCTACATAGTAACCTTGCTCCAGGAGGAAACAACCTGATAGTGCTTTCATAAATAATTGTAATTACTTAAAAAAAAAAAAAAAAAAAAGTGGGAACCAGGACTTGTTGTTTCTTTCTTACCTTTGGTTTTATTTTACGAGTCCCGGTACCTATTTGTTTGAGTAAATGAAACCCTCCTTTTCCTATCTGAATTGGAAAGTAGATCCAGCAGGTAGCGTCTGCAGGAAACATCCACATAGTAACCTTGCTCCAGGAAGAACGAACTGATTGTACATTCACACATAACTCTAATTACATGAAAAAAGTGGGAACTGGGACTTTTTGGTTTCTGTGCTAAAAGTGTTATTTTATTTTTGGAGCTGTTTTGCTATAGAAGTGACTCAGATCACACCCAGGAGACCAGACAACACAACCAAAGCCCCTCTACACTGTTAACAAACAGCTGTTGTTGAGGTTTTTAACATCTGTCTCCGTCCAGTGGTTTGTTTTTTGTTTCTGCCAGCCAATCATAGACGAGGTGACATCATGTCCAGATGTTTCCAGATGATCTGGAAAATCACTAGATCGGTATTTTGACTCTGTGGTATTTTGGGAAACATCCTTAAAGAGGAGAACATGCCTGATGTTTTTTTCCCTTTAACAAAATCCATGTATAAAAGTCCTGTTAGATTGTTTTTGATGGGGTGAAAGTCTTACATCTCTCTCTTGTTCACATTAATGTTCTGTGTGGTGTTCTTCTCAATTATAAGCTGTGGTTTCATTTGATATTTTACTTATAAAGTGTATTTTATTTTTAACCAATGTCTATGTAACCTTGAATTACAGCTTGCCAGGAAATGCTACGTATTTTGAGCCTACTTGAACATGGTGTGTACATAACGTAGGTGCTAGCAATCGAAAACCATACTTTATCATGCCATGTATCAGTTAGGGGTGAACGAATTTCTTTTTATTTTGTGCTAACTGTGTCAAAGTAACTGTCACAATCTCAGTTTGGAAAAAAAAGTCCTCATTGGATCAACACTTTCCTGAGTGTTTCAGACGGACAGGCCGGGTTGGGTGGCTCTGTCTGAGGCTCCTGTACTGTAACACTGAACAGAAAAACACTTTGCACAGACTGTCAGCCGGCAGTCAATGATCCCTCCGTGCTTCATCCACAGCTCCCCCTTTCATGGACTTTGTTTGTAATACTTGCCAAAGTGTCTCCTGCCTTGATTGTCTCAGTTTCAGGACGCTGAGGAAATTTACCATGACTGTTTCAGCAAAACACCAAAGGCAAAACCACAATTTTATGCATTTTATTACCCGAGTTCAGCAGCAGCCTTTCTCTACGTTTACTAAAATTTTGCACCAGCTGAAATTTTCCCAACATAGAACTGAAGTTACACCCTGAGACTGGCAGTGAGGTAGCACAGAGACGGTACGTAACGCTTCATACTTGAAAGGCCACATCCACCGGGGGGTAAAACAATCTGGGGCTGCTTGTTCCAGCAGGTCTGAGGATTGTTTTGTCAGCCGGTGTGCAGAGAAGAGGAGGCATTTAGAAAAACTCAGTTCTGTTGGAAGAAAGAAAGAAAACCTGAGCAGAAATGATGCCGTCTTATATTCCACTGTTGTTTTCAATATTGTAAAGGGTTATAAATGACAAACCACAGCAAAGAGAAAAAACTATGTTCATGGCCACTGCAGAGCCACATGCAGTATGTGTGCTGCTTTTAATGTTAATTAATGACTTGGGACGACCTAGCTAGGTGTTAACATTACAAGCTAAAATTAGGCAATATGTAAAGCTACAGATTTAGCTAAAGTCCACTACAACACCAGTTTTATATTATTAAAATTTAGCCTAAAACAATACAGTTACTGCTTTCCCAGCTGATACTGATGGCTGTGTACGTGACTTAGTGACAAACTGCTGCTGGTCACATGACCGCACTGAGCGTCGGGGTCGGTTCACGTCTTACCGCCTGAATCCACTTTTCTCTTATTGAAGTCTCAGTTTTTCTGTTTGGAATATTGTACAAAAAAACTTGAATCTGGGTTCCTGGACTAGTTTTTGGTGCTTCCCAGTTCCCAGAAACACCAAGTTTTTTGTAACTTTGTTTTTGACACAAAACGTGCAAGGAGACACAGTCACACAATAGAAAGTCAATGGAGAGCAATGGAATGGATTTCCTCTCTCGGGTGGGTGGGACTTATCTGTGCACTGTCTCTGTGAGGCACCACATTGAAGGGACTGCCTGATAGTTCATTAAACCCCAATAGTCCAAAAAATGTCCCACCGGACCAAAAGCCCATCAGTCTGATGGAGCGTTACCCCCAAAACAAGCGCCCATTATTAAACCTCAAGAAAAATGTCCACTCAGTGAGCGTGGTGCAGTTTGGGCAGGGGGCTCCTCAGGTTAAGGTGAGGTGACCAGGTGGGTGCAGGGGTGCAAAACTCTCCAACAACTGCAGAGGGAGTGTTTTCACCTGATTCGACTGTTATCACTCCACTGATTGGATGTTATCAGCCAAAATAAATTTGGGTTAGCAGGTCCCTGCTGCGCCTTCTAGTGGCTCAGAAGCTGTTAGCATTTGTTCCTATCATCAGTCTGTCTTCTCCAATCAGATGGTAGCTTTAGCCACTTTCGTTAGCACTGATAACGTCCAATCAGAGGAGAGAGAACAGTCCAATCAGAGGTGAGGTAACATAAGAATCGGGTGGTGTCTTCAGAACAACAGGCCGGCAGACTAACGGGGTTTTGGTCTCATGGGACGTGCTCTGGACATTTCTGGGTTTTCTGGATAACGGGCCGTCGGTCTAATGGTTGCCGGAGCAACAAGAGTGAGATAGCTGAACTGATGAAGAACCAAACTGCAGCTAGCTAACAGTTTCCAATCCATATTGGCAAATGGCTGCATCAGTTCTTAATCTGCAGCTTGAAGCCCGTCGAGACAGCAGCTCACACCATGGGACGCCACTGCTGTGTGTGTGTGTGTGTGTGTGTGTGTGTGCAGGGGCGGAGCTACATGGTGGCCAATGGTGGCCGTGGCCACCATTGGCTGTAGTGCAGAACTTTAGTTCCGCCTAACCGCCGTTTCCGCATGGATGCATTTCACAGCAGGACACAACTTTCCACGGGACGAGAGCAGAATGAGCAGAGCTGCCTGTTGTCTGGAGGAGCTGTGATTGAAACCGCGTCATGTATGAACTGCAACTGGCCACCCCAATGAAAAATTTCTGGCTCCGCCACTGTGTGTGTGTGTGCTGCAAACACAGTCGTGTGTGTGGGGGTTCATGGAGACTAACTGGCTTAACGTCTCTGGATGGTGTGTGTGAACACGTTCAGCTTGTGGTTCTGGTGGAAATGCAGCGTCATGGCTCTCAGCACTGATCTCAGCGCAGTGTGGATGGACTCGCCGGCGCCGCTTCAGGTCGAGCACGTTCACTTTATTTAGCGTGATGCAGCACAACAGAGTGCACTTATATATTTTCATATCAAGATTGTAAACCAAATATGCAACAAGGACTATGCAACAAGTGAAATGTCTGAATGTAGATGCACTGCAAATAAAAAAATGTTTTTTCCTGTACAGCCATGTGTTTCTCTTTTTTCCTCCAGGTAGTATCGTTAATATGTGCAAATTATGGAGCGAAAAAAGTGGCAACCAGGTGAAAAAGCCACATTTTTTGGGACTTTAAAGTTAATGGTGGTGTTGGAAAGAGTAACTACAAACTGTTCCTCTGCTGGTATGTGACTGCAGTACAAGTAGAAGTAGTGCAGTAAAAATCTCCTGCAGTAAAAGTCCAAAGTGTCTCATTTCAAATGTCCTGGCAGTAAAAGTGACTACAACTACATGCTCTTAAAGGGACATTACACTCAACTGAGGTGAGGACCCTGTAGACTCAACTGACATGTGGAGTAAAAGCACAATGTGATGGTTGAGTCTCTGTGGTTCTCATTGTCCACACTTATTCCACTTTTTCTACCTGCAGTTTTTCATGGTGCAGCTTTTATTGTGAAATTTGGAAATGCAGCTTCCTCTTCTCATCTTTGCTGGCTGAACTTTTATTGTGACAGGTTCCACAGTCTGTCAGTGATCATGTGTTCTCTGTAATGGATCTGATTTAAAATGCAGTGAAGGACAAAACTCAAGCAGAAATGCACTAAAGGAAAAGTCAAATTACTGAGTTAGAAAAAAAAAAAAACCTAACAAACTGTAAATGGTTACTTCCACCTGTTAATGTCCCACCCTGATAAGACTGAGCACTGCTGTTATAGGAGTGAACCTTAGTGTTGATTAAGAGCGTTTATAATTATAATTTACCGGATGCCCTTGTTTTGTTTTCCTCAGATAGTTACAAAATGCAGGAGCAGGATGCAGTGAAGCAAAATAATTCCTTAACCAAAAAACACAAATAACACAAGGAACTCGAGGAGCACGAAGAATAAACACAGGGAACACTGGAAGCACACATGGCAGAACACAGGACTTTAATACACAAGGAACCAATCAGATAACAGGACACACCTGGGGAAGGAGAACAGAGGAGAGGCTGAGGTGAACACTGGGACAGATAAGGACAACCAGGGCTGATGACACAGACCCAGGACAGGTGTGGAACTGGGAGGGGCAACAAGACTAACCAGACACAGGTGAGACCACAGAGACACGGCAGGGCAAAGGAAACCACAGAGAAACAGGTTGAGTGTAAACCAAAAGTCCAAAACAGCAGAAACACAAACCCACAACACAGATGAACCGTTCACGCGCTCCTCAGATGTGTCATCATCTGTGAGTGAGTAATGACTCTCATCTCTTTGTTGCTCTTCCTCCTCTAAATCCTCGGCGTTCACACAGGAACTCGCCGTCAGCCGCTGTGGGTTGCCAGGTTTGTTGCTCTGGATGGAAAATAACAGCAGCTGCAGGGTGAAAGGTCCGACTGTCGGCCATGTTTGAGGGTGTTTTCAGACACCAGAGCGCTGGACTACAGAGCGAGGTTACCGGGTCAGCAAAGTGAGGTTACCAGGTCAGCAAAGTGAGGTTACCTGGTCAGCGAGGTGTGTTCAGTCTGAAGAGTTTGTCGTGTCATGAAGGCGGCTCTCTTTTGATTAATGGATGGACTGCATTTCTATAGCGCTTTTCTAGTCTACTGACCGCTCAAAGCGCTTTACAATGTTTTTGCCTCACATTCACCCATTCACACACCGATGGCAGAGGCTGCCATGCAAGGCGCCTAGCTGTCCATCAGGAGCGGTGAGGGGTTCAGTATCTTGCTCAAGGACACTTCGACACACTCTGGAGGAGCCAGGGAACGAACCGGGAGCCCTCCGGTTACCGGACGACCGCTCTACCTCCTGAGCCACGCCGCCCCATATTGATCCGGCTTCATCACCATAGTAATGCCCCTTTTCCACTAGTACCTACTCAGCTCGACTCAGCTCGACTCTACTCGGTTTGAGAGCTTTTCCATTAGGTGGCAGTACCTGCTAGCAGGTCCCATTTTGGGACCTACTCAGCCGGGGTTC
>OMLB01060251.1:0-25322 GCA_900302555.1 Myripristis jacobus
TAAATATTTACAGCTTTTTTCCAAGAATTTCAAATACACAGTTTCTCAGTACATTTACATTTGTTTGTTTAAGACATAGGGCTATAATGATAAAATATTAAAGGCCCCATGCTGTACACTTTTCCAGGGTTTTATTTTAACTGTTGATATTCCTAGCAAGATGTATTTGTGGTTTTGAGTCCCTGTGGTCTGCTAAATATAGTTTCACAGCCCCTCTCTCTTGCCTTTCTCCCGGAGCTCTGGCAGCATGGTTCATTTAGCCAATCAGAAGAGAGAATCAGCACCTCTCCACTGATTGTCTGACTGTTTTCTGAGTGACATATAGTTGGTCCAATCAAAGGCAAGTAACTGAAACTGAACAGACAAGCAAATATGCACTAAAATCCTGCGGGACCCGGGAAAAAATTAACATCAGCCACTGGTCTCTAACATGTGTTAACGTGTGTGAAACATTAGTCTCCTTGCATCCGTCTATGACGCAACAACGTTTCTTCGACATGTGGCTAACTTGTTACCTGGGGAGTGGAGGCGGGCTGGCTAGTTTAAGTGGGCAGAGTTGCCTTATATGTGACAAAAAAGAGGAAGTGCTGTCCACTCGTCTTAAAGGGTGAGTTTCAAAGAATGGGTTGTGTGCATTTCTCCATTTATCACAGGTTTAATGCATGGGACAGTATTTATGTGGCCCCGGGACCTTCCCTATCACGAAAAAACAACGAAGATTGCATTTTTCATGCTATGGGGCCTTTAAGTGAAGAATCAGTGCAAAAATGACATTCAAAGATAAAAATTAAAAACAGCTGAAAACTATATCCTCTGGTATCACTAGCTAGATCAGGCCTTGCAAGGTGTGCTGACTCATGTTAACTCATTTTTATTGTTGACCGCTAAATGCTTTTCAACTTTATAGCTATTGATCAGGTAATTACTGCCAGATAATGTCAAACCAACTTGCCAATATGTTATAAAATGTCTGCATTGGTAGAAAATATAATAAAAAAGTTGGGAGTTGAAACTATTTTGTAAAAACAGATCAGACATCTGCAATATCAAAATCACACAACTTTGAGAAAAACAGTGATTTGGAAGTTAACATAAGTTGTATTTTATATTTGAAATGAAGGGCAAGCAGTGCTTGCTGTATTTATAGTGCTCATACTCTAATAGCCGCCTGCCAGAAAGTGTCCGGATGTAAAATCAGCATAACTGTATATGGTTCATCATAAGAATAAATGTGACAAACTTTCTTTTTTATGTAATTTCTCTTCCGCATCCTCTGTCAAATGGAGAATACAGTCTGGATAGAGAGCTGAACCAAACAACACAGATTAAGTTTTTCATAGATAAATGTGAAATGTGAAAAGGAATGTGAACATTCTGTTGCACTGAAATTAACCATTTCACATCTGACCCAGACTACCTCAACAATTAAAGGAGCAAATATAACATGAAATATAAGAATTATTAATTATTAATTAATATTGAATTCATGAAAAACACAGAAAAATGCAGGAATCCCTCCCTTTTTACTGTTTCCAGAACAATCAGCTAATAGTCTTGGTGGCAGCTTATTGTTTGAGAGTTAGATGTTGTGTCGTGCATTATGCATATACACCTGCTAGCAAGCAAATATGCTGCTATAAGGTCTTGATTATTTACAGTCACATCACAGCTGCACATACATGAATACATGAATGATGAGATGTGCTAAAATTATGCCTGGTATTGTTGTGTTTTAGTTAGGCAGCTGTATTCAAAGAGAGAGATGGTTGTCCAGACTGTCATGTCTCATTGCTCTTGAATTTGAAATGGAAATATTTTGTACGTATGTATGCATGTATGTATTTATTTATTTAGGAAGTCAACTATGAACTATCACAGCTGTTCATACACACTCAGTAGTGCATACTGATTGCTGGTTTCTCAATCGCTCCATTCAGCAAGGAAGGATCAGTACAGATGACAGGAGTGGAGCAGCCAAACTCAATGCAGGCAGTTGTCTGCTGGTTTCAGACAGCCCCTCTCCTTTAAGTCCTCTGGCCTCTTGTGATCTTGTTAGTGCTCCAGAAGTTCATTTTCTCCCAAAACCAGTGAAACCAGTGAAATTGTCGTGAATCAAGTGATGTTTTTGAGAGCCAAAATGCGTTAAAAGCACCTGAGATCATCTCACAATATTGGCACATTGTGGTGTAAAATGATAGATTGAACACAGGAAATACCATAATATTATATTTATGTTTTCACTGTGTTTTTATACCTTCTCACTCCGGACATATTTGGTTACTCTGCTACTCTGTTGCTCTGCTTTGTTGCTCTGTGACAATGACATAAACATATGATGATGATAATGATGATGATAATGAAATTATGGAGCTATAGTTGGTTAAATATCACATTTTTTGGTATGATCACAACTAACAGTTGGCCCTGGCATGTGCCGCAGGCCCCTCGTCTCCAGCTCGTCCTGCCACGCCTCAGTCAGGAGGAAGCCCTGTTCCTCCCCCTCCCCCTCCTCCAAGACCATCATCACGACCAAAGCTGCCCCCAGGGAAGCCAATAGCAGACCTGGTATGTAATCTCTTTATTTATTTATCTCTTTTGCTCTTTCCCTCTTTCTCCCCTGATGATTTGTAGGCTGGCGTTCAAGTCATTGCTAAACAAGTTACTTACACATAGTACTACCAAACTTTGCAAATTACCGTCAAAAATGTAGCTTAGTGCTTAAAGAGGCTGCCTCTACTTCAGATAAACAGTATTACTCTCCCTGTTAGTAGGCACCCAGTGTGCTGAAGTGTCCTTGAGCAAGTCACCGAGTCTCTCCAACCTTTAGGGGCCACAGCATTTTTGCTTGTGTTTTGACCTCCCTGTGGGGGCGGGCAAGAGAAAGGCAGGCATTAATAAAATACCCCACTGCGGCTATCTTGTTAGAGCAGAAGGGCTATAGCTGACTAGGGTCATTACTAGTGTATTAACAGATAGAGTTTTGTTTAATGGTGTTTCAGTAATTGATTTTCAGACAGATGCGTGGGTGTGTAATCATCCCTTTCCTCTGTATTAATCATTGTGTGTTGTGTTGTCTTTCAACTCCAGGCTCGGCCATTCAGTCCGCCGGTTTCAGGCAGCCCCCCACCTTTCGCTCCTCTGGCTCGGGCAGAAAGCTCTTCCTCTATCTCCTCCATCACCTCGCTGAGTGCAGCATCCACGCCGACTTTGGGGAGGGACCTCAACATGTCCAATGCAGGTACCAGGAGGTCTCATTATGAATCCCTCACCTACCAAACTGACAAAACAGCGACTCACTACTCAGCAAATAACTCATTCATTCACTCACTTGTTATAGGTGCCACCAGTCTCTCTTTTGCATTGAAAGGATATTGATTCTTAGCATTTCAGCTGACAGTGTAGACCACCAAATATGCAAAATCAACATGACCAGCAAACAAAAATAGAACACAGGCATTTAGTTTTGGTTTATTTACAGTCTAAAAATATCTGGTGTGATGGGAATATGTGAACAGGGAACAAATGAGCACCCCTGTAGCATTGTTTTGCAGATTCTCACCTCTCAGTGTGTGTCCATGTTATGCAGTCACTCATCCTCCTGTCCTGTCCTGTCTGCTTCTCCATGTCATCTCCTCCACTATTCTCTCCCTGCCTTGTCTCTCTGCACACACAGAGGGCCCTCAGCCTCTGGTGTGGTTTGACCACGGCAGGTTTTATTTAGCTTTTGAAGGTGAGTCAAGCCATACCATTCCTATATTCATGCCACCAGTGCATGGTCTGAATAGGCTTGCCCTCCTTTAACCCGTGCAGTTTGACTCCTGTCTCTTTCTCATGTCCACTCAGCAAACATATCCCTGCCCATCCTATCCCATGCCACATCACTTTACTGATCTTGAGACTAGATTTTATATGGTGTGTCAAGCTTTGCTTTTACATGGCTGCTTCTCTTTGATTGTACTCCACTGTCATCTTCCTGTAATCCATAGCTGATCATATAGAGGCACCTCAAAAGAAAAAAAAAATCAGGGTGGGTGTGTGTCTATCATGCTCATCGTGTGTGTATTTTAGGATGCTCCAGAGGACCCAGTCCACTCACCATGGGACCCCAAGACACCCTGCCAGTGGCAGCTGCCTTCACTGAAACCATCAATGCCTACTTCAAAGGCGCCGACCCCAGCAAGTATGTTAATATTTTCAGTTATATACTGAGCATGGTATCACAGGCACATGAAAAATGTAAAGAAACACATACCTGCATGTGGGATGTTATTTCCAAGAGCACAATTTTAACTTCACAACCATGATATAGGCTAGTGCTGCAGGTTCAACTTGGTATTCTGGCAATTTTGACTATCTGATGATTTTCCTATAATAATTTCATCATAAATTTAAGACTTGAATGTAGAAGTCACATGTTTTTTTCTTATTCACTTAATTATATCAGCATATCTCCTTATGGGCTCTCACAGCTTAAGAACCATACCACTGATATATTTCACATTCATAACGCTAACCATCACTATTGTTGTTCTGAAATGAAAATATGAAATGCTTTTTTGTTATGCCCAAATACTGCTCAAGAGCTTGAAATTCACACATTTTCCAGGCCTATGAAAAGATTATAAGAATAACAATAAGAATATTGCCAACAGGGCCTGCGTGCTGCCAATACAAAATTAAACATCACCACACACCCATATCTGATGCACAAATTTATCAAGACAGCACATTAGAGTAGTATTTCCACAGTTAATGCTACCATCATTAGGGTAGTAATGGTGTCCTTACCAGTATGAAAATCTCCTACTGCTGGAAACAAATTTGACACCGATTTAACACAGATGCAAAAAATCATTCATTTTTAAGCAAAATGAAGCTCATGTTTTGCAATGTTGAGTGTGGTTTTATATCAATCTACAGGCTGTGAAAAGCAATTTGTGTTCCAATTAGAATACATTGACAGCAAATGGAAAGATCTGAGAAAAATGCTTTAGGGGAGACTGAGGAGAGAAGTTTCTGACTGGCTTCAGTAATAGACCAACAAAGTGAATTAATCTGCAACAGCAAGGCATCCTCTTTGACATTCACATTTAGATACCAAAGGGATTCTGGGAGTGCACATTTCATCAAGTCTAACATCAGAGTTCTGCCTCTTCCCTCCCTACGTCCCAGATGTGTGGTAAAGATCATGGGGGAGATGGTGCTGTCTTTCCCAGCGGGCATAACCAGGCATTTTGCCAGCCACCCGACTCAGCCCAACCTCGCCTTCAGCATCAGCAACTATAACCGACTGGAGCAGGTCCTACCTAATCCACAGCTGTTGTGCTGGTAGGAAACACTTTATTCAAATACACACGCTCACACTAACAAACACACAGATCACTAAATATCATCAGCAAGTATCAATGCATAGTGCATACACAATATGTGACTTGCAAGTGTCTAATTATACTTCAGTCAGGAGAGACTGATCTGAATGGACAAAATTAGACTTGGAATAAGATAAAACATTTACTGACATTAAGAGATTTTGGGGGAAAGGCTCCTGTGGACAGTCATGCCGTTTGTGTGTGATTCCCATTAGTGTGTGGACACCCGACCCAAGGCTGTTTGCACCCGATGGGACAAAGATGTAGAATTTATGTGCGAGTTTGGGTTGGGTTCAGTCACACGGGTGTTATTTAAGTGAAACTCTAGTGTGAAAAAAATAAACATGATAGATCTACTGTCCTGGGCAATTTCCTGTATGGGGCTTGAGTTTATGTGATGATGTAACCTAGTGATTGAGGACATGCAAAATCTTAGGCTCGGATCGGGTTCGGACACAAAAAACAATACCTGTTGGGTTCAGGTTGGGTTTGGATGCGGCCTGATCTGCACTCTAATTCCCATGAGAGGAGTGCCTTAAAATGAAGTAGCTCCTGATTGGCCAGTGTGGACAGAGGAAGAGCAATGTGTGAGCTCATGAAGACATGAGCTGATTGTACTTAAATTGAACTACATTACTCACGTGGTTCAAACATTAAAAACGTACCTTTTTTCCTCATTTAGTGATTCCACAATGCACAATGTAGACACCAAGGAATTCTGGGTAAATATGCCAAACTTGATGAGCCATCTGAAGAAAGTAGCTGAGCAGAAGCCTCAGGCGACATACTACAACGTGGATATGATCAAATATCAGGTCAGCTTTATCTACCCACCTATGTATGCATGTATGTATGTATAAATCTATCTTTCTGTCATTATTCTGGCTATCTGTCTGTCTGTCTATCTATCTATCTATCTATCTATCTGTCTGTCTGTATCTATCTATCTATCAATCTATCTGTCTATCTGTATATTTATGTATGCATGTATTTATGTATGTATGTATCTATCTATCTGTCTATCTATCATATAAGTGTGTGTGTGCTCTCTGTGCTTCAGGTGGCAGCAGAGGGGATCCAGTCCACTCCTCTGAACCTGGCAGTGAGTTGGCGAGGCGATGCTACCAGCACAGACCTTAGGATAGACTACAAATACAACACTGAGGCCATGGCCCACCCCGTGCCACTACACAACATCCACTTCCTGGTTCCTGTTGACGGCGGTGTGGCTAAACTTCAGGCCATGATCCCTGCTGCCACCTGGTGAGGATGCTTTGACATCAGTAAAATCCATATTGGTACCAAGTCTAATTTCATTGCAGCTTTTCAGTTTGACCGTGTTAGTTGCTGCGTTTATGAGTTATATTTGACACTGGAAGACAAATTTTTGCTTCTCACACATGGTGTCGCTCTCTCATTAAGGAACCCAGAGCAACAGACAATGCAGTGGAAGATACCCAGCCTCTCTCAGAGGTCTGAAAATGGAGGTGAGTGTTGATTTTATTATCTTACATTCTTATTATCTTTATTAGCTTCCTCTTTCAAATCACCATTGCTCTCAATATTCTGGGTTTGTTTCACTTGACTGGGGATTTAGGCATCAACACATATTAGATTTCAATCTAAAAATGTTGCATATAGCACCTTCAGTGATAATTTTTCTTGTGGTCATTTTTGTCTTCCACTCACTTCCTCCATTACTAGGACCTAAATTTGATTTCATGGTGAATGGATTGTTTTTTTATTTCATTAATCCCTAAACACATATTCATTAGATAAAACATAATATGTTCTAACATAAAAATCAAAACTTTAAAGCTGGAATCTGTAGCTTTCATGTCACTCCATGGCAGCGACCTTAATTTGAAAACGCATTACAGATTTCAGTTTTAAAACATAAAAAGAAAAAAAAAAACACAACCATCAATACCATCAGTGCAGTAACTGCTCCGTACACTATCTGCCTCCTGCAGGAGTTGGGGCTCTGCTGGGCCGGTTCCAGTTGACAGAAGGTCCCAGTAAACCATCCCAGCTGGCGGTCCAGTTCACCAGTGAGGGGAGCACTCTGTCCGGGTGTGACATTCATCTGGTCGGGACGGGCTACAGGCTCTCCCTCGTCAAGAAGAGATTTGCTGCAGGTCAGTTTGACTTTAAGGGATGCCTGACTGTGTCCATTTTGAATTAAGGGACAATTCCAATTTTTATTACACCACACTAATTTACATAACTACTAGCCATATCATTTTTTTAGATGTTTGATGACACAGATGAGCTAAAGAAAGTGATGTTGAATTGAATGCATTGTTTTCTCCTCCTTGACCTGTCCTCTCTTTCTCTTCTTCACAGGTAAATATTTGGCTGATAATTAGTGGACTTGTTTGAACCAGGAGAATCAATGGCTTTTGACTGTGACATGGATCCATCTCATATTTAATACATTTGAAACTTTATCTTTAGCAACAAAGGATTAACGGTTGAGAAGTAACATCAGAACATAAATCTCTCCCTCTCTCTCTCTCTTTCTTTCTCTCTTTCTTTCGCTCTCGCTATCTCTCTCTCTCACAAACACACACCCATACACACACAACCCCCTAGATTTTATTTGCCCTCCATGTTCAGTAGTAGGTTGCTGCTGAGTTTATGCAAGTAATTACAAATAATCAGTTTTGTGCACCTGGGAGACGTATTGGTTTATATTGAGTAAAACGCAGGAGAGCCCAGCATCTGTGTTCTTGTTAATTTCAACATTTGTCATTGTGGATTCATACAGTGATCCAGTGATCCAGCCTTATTCATTTCACAGATTCTTTTCTCTAACCAGTTGTCATGGCAAATGCACTGTAGAAGGCAATGTGAAAAGATAATGTATGCTATTAAAACAGTCTAAAACAAGGTGGAAAATAATGGAAGTTATGAAAATGTGTTGTATGGAGTTGCTTGATAGTTGTATTCTAATGGGTTCACCAAATAATAGGTTACTTGGTAAGATCTGACATACACTGCCACCTCAAATCTGATTTTTTTCATCATGTGTGACACAGATGAAATGTTTTGCTGCTGTCTAAGCAGAACATTGAATTTATTTCCCTGTTTAGACAGTGTTGAAAAGATTACGGTCTATCTGTCAGACTTCAGATAAGAGACTTGGCATTCTGGATTTGATTATGGATGTCTGGTCACGTTACGGTTCACTATGAACCTCGGTACTAAAGTCATATCAGCAGTCTAAAATACTTGATGCATGCAGAGCCAGATCTATGTCCCATATGATGGTGAAAAACAGTCAGGTTTAAGGGGTGAAATACAGCCAAAGGGAGCGTGGCTGACTATTGTAAGAGTGGCCTTTGGTGATGTTTGGTAACTTGGCTAATTCCTCTGACTACAGTCTGTTAGAGGCTTTGACCAGGATTATTATGGACATCACAGAGAAATGAAAAGAAATGTCTATAAAGAATACAGCACTATACATGTCCCTCTTGTTGATTTATTTTCTTGTTTTTCCACCATGTGGAGTAAATAGGTGTTTTATCATTTTCTAATAGCAATATTTAAAAACTAATTGTAAAAAACTGTACATAAAAAAATATGTTTTGAATATCTCTTTGGACATATGGATGTGTTTGTGATTGTCTCTTGATTTATCGATGTCAACCCTCATAATGCATTCGGTTTACATAACAACAACATTCACATCTCTGTTCACCCTTGTCATTTACTTTAAATGTGGATTTCTTGTGCAAAAAAAACTGTGACTGTAAATGACAAATAACTCAAAATGGTTCCGCATGAAATCTGCATTAATCTGCATTTGTTTATCACCACTCTCACCAATGCAATGCCAATTTATCCTTTTCAAGCAGTTCATGCTGATACGTGTGTTATTGAAACTAAATCATGTTATGAGAGGAACCTTTGCCTTCACTGAAACTTCCTTTCACTGTTTTGCTGTTGTTGCACCTTCAGAAGCTCATTGTTGATAGGTTTGGCATGCATCCATAATATTACAACTCCATAATATGTATGTAGCTGACATCCTCCTGTGTTTGACTTGCACACAAAACACACTTTACAGTCCAACACATTCATAATACATCTTGATGGCTTAATGTCATAAGGTAACATTTGGTATGTGTTTGAACATCACATTTTATAATGTTATGATGTGTTGACTCACAATTTGGTCCTGGATGTAATATTTTATTTAGGCCTTACTTAGATTTTGGAGAAAAAGAAAGAAAAGTACCTAACAAGTTCACTTGGTTCTCTTCAGTTGACTAGAAACAGTAGTTTGGAGTGTTTCTGTTGACAATGCTTATGTTTTGATTTGCCTTATGTGTGTGAGAATATGTCCGCCAATATTAGAGGCTTTCTGTAAGTTTATTTTTTCTATAACTTTTGGCTGTATTCCTTTCACTGCGTAAGACACAGAATATGCAAATGTCTCATGTAAATTTCCCATCCAAAGATTTTCAAAGTAAATATATAAAAAGTCAATATAATGTAATACCTGTTTTACTTGGTAATAAAGAAGGGGAATTATTGGACATTATTGTGTCTATTATTTGTTCAAACATACAGAAAGAAGTTCAGATCACACAGTTCCAGTCTTCATAGTTTCAAGTACAGTCTCCACTCAATCTTCCCATAGAGAATTAGATTATTAGCTTTAATACTCTACTCTGAGGTATAAAAACTGAATGGGATTGAACTGCATCCATTCGTTTCCTATGGTGTGAAGTAGGCTACATTATACATGAACTATCACATTTTGTGAAATGACGACAGAAGACATTAGGCAGTGTGACTTTATCTTGCATAAGAAGAAACTGAACTTGATTCCTGAGTTCTGTGTGAAATACTACAGTACCCACAAGCTTCTGCGAGTTCCCACCAATCAGATAAGTCACTGTCGCCATGGAAACGTTGCCTCGGCCAATGCTGCTACCAAGTTAGCTAGCTAATCGGTTATCACAATATAGGAAAGTGCATACAGAACTTGAACCCATTCGCGGTCTGTGAAGTCCCCTTTAACATATTACTATAAATGATTTTCATGTATTAAACTGCCTCTACCTGTGGGAGTTTTTTGTTTGTTTGTCTTAAAGCCTTTGCGGATGAATACGAGCCCCTCCGCCTCCCCGTGGTCATTGATTGACGGTTGCCGGGGCAACATAACACTTCCCGGGGGAACCTCTCAGCCCCTGAAACTTTCCTCTACAGTTCAACAGATCCTGAAACGGGTAAACCTTAGTTTTAGGTCACTGTTCAATCTGTAAAAGTAGCGTTTACCTGTTGCTGTCTCCTGAAGGTAAAACCTAAGTCTCCTGTTGTATATACTGCTGTTGTGTCACTGCTCTAAATAGCTCCTGGAGATCCAAATATCCTGAACTACTGGAACAGATAAGAGCAAAGACAGTTTGGATTAGCTAGCATGTCGATATTCGTTTCTGCCTCAAATGCATTTTGAAACAGGTTACTTTTCGTCTCTCAAGTATCTTATTTTAAGTATTATTATGGTATTATTAGGAATTTGTGATGTGACAGGTTTCACGAAGTGGCAGGAGGAGTTTCAGGGCTTCATATTGACAGAGCAAGTTTAAGTGATGATGCCTGGCTGCTGCTCATGCTAATCACTGCCTGCTGTTTTCAGTCATCGGGTTGTCATCCTGTAAAGTTGCCAACAGGAGAGGAGCAAAACTAGCATGACTGACCTGTCTAAAGACAAAGTCCGGCTTCTAAAGAAGAGAGGCAGCGTGTCCTCCCGGGGAAGCCATGAGGTCAAAGCCCGGGAGACAGCAGGCAAGACCAAGGAGTGAGTACACCATCAAAACACCAGGGACTGACAGATGGGAAGTCATTAACTTATATAATGTCTTGATATGTTTCTTCTTTTCTTTCAGCTCTATAAGTACTGTTTCCAACATAGATGAGGGGCACCATGACGACAGCTTGTGGACAGCCGTACAAATGGAGAGCACCTACCAGTTGGGTGAGAGAAAATGCACCGCAGCATGACTTATTTTTGCACCAAGGAATTATTTCTAACCAAATCATTTACACACAAGATTCTCTAAAATTTCACCTCCCGGCTTGTTTTTCCTTTTTGCGTCTTAACAGGACCGTACAAACGCGTCCCTTTCCTTGCTGTACAAGACATACTGAAGGATGTGCTTGTCAGTTACCTGCAAGAGGAGAAATATGACGTAGAGCGGTGTCGACTGTTGGCAAAGACAATACCTGAGGTAAAAAGATTTAGGACATCTAAAATATACTGAAAAGGCCTGCAGCAAGTTCCTGAACCTGGTGGTTTAGGAGAAAACAGCAGGGTCGTTGCTGCACTGACCGTTGCTGTGTTATGTTACTTGAGCAAACCTGCTGTTAAAAAAGTGGAAGGTCGACATGGAATGTAGAATTTAAAGATACTGTATGTATAAAGATGGAAAGAGCAGTGTTTCCCTCTGGGAGGTAAATGGCAAACCTGTATGCTGTATATTTGTTGCATTTCTCCCATCTGCTTTAGGTAATTCTACATTATGTGTTATTTTCATGAGCCAACATGCAGTTTCTTATTGATTGGTATAGGCTACAAATGGATTGATTTAAAATAATAAAGCAGTAGCCTAAAATATAATATGTGTTGACTCAGGTCATAGTGAACAAAAAAATCTCCCAGCCCCTGTGAAGGTCTCATTTGGACGAATGCGGCCCACTACCTAACATGAGTGTGATGCCCCTGCCTCAAAGAGTAGCTGTTGCTCATACCTGTCATATTTTTCACACGGGTGTTTCTCCTCTGTCTCCTCTGACTCAGGTAGTAAAAGCCCGTGTCAAGGACCTAATGATTCCCCGATTCAAGATCATCGTTCTGCTGTACATCGGCCAGCTCTGTGATCAGAGCATGATCATCGGCAGCCGCTGTCTGTGGGACGCAGCTAACGACACCTTCGCCTCACACAGCTTTAAGAACAGCTCTCTCTTTGCTGTGGCAAATGTCCATACGGTTTACTTTGAGTGAATCACACACACCTCTGACGATGATGACTGCCATGAGCGGTGGACTTGCTCTTAGTGTGGGTTTTATGACAGTACATGACATGGCCTCCTGTAATGTCATGGCATGGTGCCTAGTCTTATTCATGGTAAAAAAAAATAAATAAAAATACACAAGACACTTTATGGTTATGCGGTGGTAGGAGCAGTTTACAGGTTTGTGAAGAGACATAGTGTTCAGAAATATTGAGATGACAACAGGTAATACTGTCAAAATATGTATCCATGTTCTAAATAATTAGTGGTGGATTGTATTTCATAGAAACATCCATTTCATCCATCCAATAGTTAAAAATCAAAATTGGTGCACCAGCAATCACTTTAGTTTCAACAAGCCATTAGCAAACTACAGTGTGCTTCATTGTGGTAAATGTCAAAATATCACTCTCTATTGCTACTTTTGATGACATGCATTTTCCCACAGTTATTAAAAGGTTCATGATGTTACAGTTCACATCATCTCAAATTACATTAATTACACATGTTTCCATATATCGGATAATAAAAAAGACCTGATTGAAAAACAAAAAGAAAAGCACCATGATCTTTTATTTTTGCAAGAGCAGAGACTGTAATCACATCACCGTAACCATAATCAGAATGATCTGCTTAAGATGTTTTATCAGCCTAATTAATGGGTGAATGAGAGACGGATGATGACCTCCTTGCGGTGTTCCCCTCTAGCACAGGATGGAGATGTCATTCTTCTGACAGCCGAGCTGACAACACACTGCAGACAGGGCCTGAGTGAGCTCCCGTCGACGCCGCTCCGCCACCAGCATCACATCCCTGTTCCTCTGGAGGCTTTGCTCCCACACGCCTGGCGAGAGATACCAGCACTTTACATCTGTTTTACTTTACATCCAACAGTGTCAGATCATGTATTGTGATTTTTATACCGACCACAAGAGTGACAAAGGAGAAGTTTTAGCATTTGCTGTATACAGTATACTGACTATCTGGTGGGGCCTCCTCCTCTGCCATCAGTCTTCTCCACCTGGATCCTCCACAGGTGTACACCACGGCTCGCAGAAAAGCCCGTCCACACAGCCGCAGACCCTGTGTGTTCCCCTGTGTGTGTATCTCAGCCACACACAACACACACAGCAGCATCACGGGCAGGACTAAGGATCTCATGGAGGCGTACTGGCTGAAGATGCTGAGATGCTGTACCAGGATTCTCACTTCACACACACGCGAACTCTAACACACTTCTGACCTGGTCTAGCCTTTTATGAAGAGTCTCTGGTGATGTCAGACTGTTTTTCCCAGGTCTGTTTTCAGGTGATTTCCTGTGCTCTGTCAACCATGACAATGACGCCATTTCTCTTCGGTAATCATCATTTGCCTTTCAACAACAGATGACAATCTGGCCGTTTGGGATGTGTGTGGGAATCCAGGTCATAGGGAAAGTCAGTGATTAACTCCATTTTACTAAATGTTAAAGAGAAGAAATGTTGTTTTATGTCAGACAACTGCAGGGGGGTTTATTGCCATGGATTTAGCAAAGTGTTTCCTACTGGATCGCTTGAGACGTCCCTCATAAAACAGATTGAGGCAGTGGCCGCTCTGCATAGCAACATAGTGAAATTGGTGGCCACTATCTCACAAGTAAATCAGCAATTCTTGGAGGAGGCTATTGCATTTATGCATGTTATCAAATTGAACTGAGTCATGGAAGATGAGGGAACTTCTCAAAGCAATCACCAGTTGCACAGGACAAAAAAATAGCGGTGGGGAAAAATTGATTTTTTGAAAGTAGATTTTAAATCATTTTTTAAATTACTGATTCGATTTAATTTTGGCAAGGGAAAAAAACTGGCATGGCCATTTTCAAGGAGGTTCTGTGACCTCTGACCTCCAGATATCTTAATGAAAATGGGTTCTCTCTGGGCACCGACGGGTCACCCCTTTGCAGGCATGCCCACCTTATGCTGATCCCATGCAGTTTGGGCCACAAACCATGCAGTACAAATGTGCATACTGGAGCCTGAACAGTCTTGAAGTTGCATAAATTGGGTTTGACTGGAAAGCTGAGACTCTTGTGGGTTCAGGGAGCCCAATTTTAATCATAGCAGCCATTTCATTGTAGTGAGACCATTTTTTGTCACTGTTTTATCACTGTATAAAATGACCTGTTGTGACCTTTAGGATGATCCGAGCCTCATGAAACTTTAGATCCACAAACTAGAGGATAATTAAAAAAAACAGCAATCACAATAAACCGTAATCGCAATACTTGAATGCACATTGAATCAGCACCCAGGTATTGTAGTAGTATTGAATCAGGAGATAAGTATACCGTCCCAGCCCTGATAAAAATGACCTTTTGAAATGAAGAATGGGAATGATGCAGTGTTTTTAAAGCTGTGCAGACTGAGCAGATGAGTGCTGGTCTGCCTGGCGTGACCGTGCTGGTGTCTGTCTACAGGCAATGCTGCAGGACTGGTGGGCGGGGCTCAGCATCCGGGTTCTTCCGCTGACCCCCAGCGTAACCCTTCAGGATTGCAAACATGGCGGAGGTAGGAAAGTGTCATAAATATTCGGAAAAAAAAAATAAAATTGTTTTGCAAGATAGTTAGTGCACTAGAGTGTATGGCTCGCACGTTTATTATAAAATTAATACGTGAAATCTAGTAGCGAATGGTTACGTTTTCAGATTCTGGATACTTGTCATTTCTTTATACAATCATGTTTTGTAA
This sequence comes from Myripristis jacobus, assembly GCA_900302555.1. NCBI lineage: Eukaryota > Metazoa > Chordata > Actinopteri > Holocentriformes > Holocentridae > Myripristis > Myripristis jacobus. The sequence goes on from OMLB01060251.1 coordinate 15,122, forward strand.
ACTTCGGATTTAGCTAACGTTAGCTGCGCTAGCCGAGACGCCAGCTAGCCGCGGCGCTAGCGATTTGTCACTCAGCTTTTTCGTTTAGATATTGCTCATCCATGCTTATAACCGTATCGGTCACGTAGCGGTAGTTTCATTGCGGAAAATATTAATTTAAGTGTTTTCTGGCCGTCGTATTTAGCGTGTTAGCAAGCTTAACTTGAACGCGTTAGCTTAACTATGTTGAGGGGAATTAGCTTGCAACTTGTAATGCCACTAAGCAAGTTAACTTAGTAAGTTAAGCACACGTCCCCCGCAACTGTGAGTGAATGCAAGCCATTAACACTAAACTTGCTGGTTGCATCAGCCTACTTTGCTACCAGTGCTGTTATGCTACATAGCTGTAAGTGTTGGAAGTGAGTTATTCTGGCTGTGGTCTTTGTTCGTTTCCTGTGAAAGTGCATCAGCTTTGAGGCTACGACAAGTTCAGGCGCGCTTTTTGTGCACTCCCACCTCTGACCACTGACGAGGTTATCCTCGAGTGACCCCGAAATGGCAGCCTTTATACAGATGTGTCATATTTTTTCCTAAATGTGTATGTAAGCTTGCATGTGATCCCGATGCTGCTCATTAAGTTATCTTTGTGTTTTGCGTCCCGCAGCCCTCCCTCGGGAGTTCGAGCCCAGGTAAATAACTTACGTTTTCTGTCTCTCTGGTGAAGTGCATGGCATGGCTAAAGCAATAATCCACACCAGGGCTGAACGATATGGACAAAACTTCATAGCTAGATATTTATGACGAACACCTCAATAGCGATGCGATATATGATATGACTGTGGATTCACACTTATTTGAAATTTTAAGTGTAACAACAATGGAAAATTAAGCATTCTTAAAAAATACAAAAACAAAAACAACAACAACACAGGCATCATAATACCTTATAGTGTAGAAAATGCAGTTACCTTACAAAGTATTATATTGATTAGAATAGACCAATCACTGTCTTCAGCTAACCCTAACCCTAAATTTAATATCGTCCACATGGTTACTTTTTGAGATATTAATATCACACATGCTCATGTCTAGATAGTGATATGATAACAATATACCGTTCAGCCCTAGTCCACACTTTGCCCCTTTAATGATTACTGTAAATTCCTAATTGAAATGTTCCCTTTTGCTACAAGTTCCTGTTGGATAGGTTTGAAACTTTGACTAAGTTTAATTTTTTTCCCCCTGTGGAAATGTGTTGATTGTTTTTCCAGGAGGTTCAGCAGGTTCCGATGACCATGATTTCGACCCTTCAGCGGACATGCTCGTCCACGACTTTGACGATGAACGCACCCTGGAGGAAGAGGAAATGTTGGAGGCATCGGATGAGACTAACGTGAATGAGATTGAAGATCTTGCACGGGTGAGCTCCGACATCGCTTTGGTCTTCACGCCTCTGTCCAGCGGGTGTTTGATAGTAGGTGTCCTCCCGAGTTTCTGTTTTACATCCCTGAATGGAAGCATTGTTTTTTTTTTCTTCAACAGGAGGGAGAAATGCCTATTCATGAGTTGCTGAGTCTGTATGGCTACGGAGCTGGTTCACCTGCAGAGGAGGATGAAGAGGATGAGGAAGAACCAGAGGAGGAGGAAGAGGATGATGAGGAAGAGGAGGAGGAAGAGGACTTGGACAATGATGAAAGCAGCAGTACTGGGGAGTTGAAAAGGAATGAGGTGTGTTTTATGAATGTCTTGTAAGTAATACACCTTCTAAAACTTTAAATTTGAAACAGAAATATGAGTGGGAAAAGGGCTATGTTTGATATCAAGAGTTGAATTTGCGTGTTTTGCTTTGTTGCCTTTTCTCTGCTAGTTGGAATATCGTGCTTTTGAGTTTTTATGATTTGGTGCGTGCGTGTGTTTGTGTGATTTCAGGCTGAGGGGGTGAAGATCTCATCAGGGCAAGGGGATGAGGCCCAGGCAGCTAGTGAGAGCCGCACGCGCTCAGTCAGGTCCCTTGGCACGGCAGAATTAATTCGCCCCCAGAAACTCAAATACTTTGAAAGTATGTGCACTGGTGTTGGTGTGAGGTACAGTGCAACCTTAATTCTCCAGAACGTCTGGGAGATGGAGAAAGTTAAATTAATATTATATTGTGTTTCAGATAATGATGCAGAAGAGGAGTCAGATGAGGACGAGGACTATGTTCCATCTGAAGACTGGAAAAAGGTACGTTAGATCCTGTTTTATTTGAACATCACACACCTGCACTTTCAGATCACAGCAGGATTAATACTAGGGTGCCAAAGCCAGTTGTCAGAAGAAAGACTGTGGCTCTTTTTTCATGATAGTAATCCTCATCAGGTGAATCCACACACAGTGTTACAAGTACTAATGTCTTGACAGAGGGCATAAAGTTTGTCTACAGCAGTTTTGAAGCTTACAGTCAGAATATACTGGGCATTGTGTTCACAGGGGGAAGCAAACACACTGCAAACAACTGTGTGCTGCAGACTGCAAAAATACTAAATTAAACTAACTAACAGAAGGAGGGAAGCAAAAGATTCCTCAAGCGAACATCCAGCCTAACTGAGAAAGCCCAGAGAACTAAATAATCACAAAGCATAAATATATCAACCAGTCCGAAATTTTTTAATTTGCAAAACGGAAGGAATGTTCTTGTTGATATTGACATCACTGTTGAAATCAAACAGGGTATTTAGCTGTGCTAGTAGGTTTCACATTTTTTATTCGCTTGGAATAGTTCACTGCATCATCCAGTGTACCTAATCTACACTGTGTTTAATGCCAACAGGAGATCATGGTGGGCTCTATGTATCAGGCAGAAACGCCCGTGGGCCTGTGTAAATATAAAGACAATGAAAAAGGTAAGTTTTGGAAAGATAAAGTAATGTCAATCCAGTGTTTTGTTTTTTCCTGTCAACAATACTGATTTTGAACATCTGCCAAACACATACTGATTCAGTATTCTTTTTTAATAAATTGAATTGCTTATTTGCCAACCCTGCAAAATAAAGCTTGAATCTTTCCATTGACTGATCACATGCAGCTGTGACATGAGACTGATGTCTGAACTGCAGATGTCTGTAGTGAAACTAACCGGTCAGAACTCTCAGTCAGTGTGCGAGGTATTCACATATTTGGTTGCACAGTAGCAGGTGGGCAGCAGCTGGTCGTCCATCTTTTTTAAAAATGTCTTTTTTGCGAGCTACTGTCTGTAAAAGATAAAATAAATATGAATGAATGAATGTACACATTCATAAATGGAGCATAAATTGATCTAACAAACTATAGCAGACACCAGTACCTTTAAAATTAACCCAGGTCAGCACTGATTTCTATAATAGATACTGGATCAGTGCATCCAGGTTGACACCTTATTTTTCTTGTAGTGTATGAAAACGATGACCAGCTGTTGTGGAACCCCGAGTGTCTCCCTGAAGGCAAAGTAGTGGAGTTCCTGACGGAGGCATCGAGGAGAACGGGAGAGGAGAAGGGAGTAGATGCAATCCCAGAGGGATCCCATATCAAAGACAATGAACAAGTAAGACAATAACAGCTGTTGCAGAAATTGTTTATAGTGCAACAAGTGAAGCATTGAGACGCGTTGTTGCATTTGTGCATAGTGACGTGTTATATAGTTACTAGTGTGAAGTGCAGTGTAAATAATGCAGATGTGCGCTGGAGATGAGCCCTGTTTTAACAGATAAATGTGTTTCTGCAGGCATTATATGAACTGGTTAAATGTGACTTTGACACAGAGGAAGCTTTAAGAAGACTGAGGTTTAATGTAAAAGCAGCTCGAGGTAAGCAGACTTTCTCACTAAAATTTGCTGAAATTTTTACAGATGTAATGGGTTACTTTTTATTTGCCAGCTGATTTTACTTTTCTAAGTACTTTAAATTAGTTAAACATTAACACCTATTCTTCCTTCAACAGAAGAGCTATCTGTATGGACGGAAGAGGAATGTAGAAATTTTGAGCAAGGACTAAAAGCTTATGGGAAAGACTTTCATTTAATACAGGCCAACAAGGTAAGAAAAATAAAAAACTACACAAATTACCTGATTTCAGTTTAATATATCATGTGAATTCAGTTGAATATGAATGTTATCATACCATAAATATGAGATCTGTGTTTGTGTGTTTTGTTGTTATGTGGCTGTTGTATGCTCAGGGTTGGAATCAACCTTGTGGCATTTAGAGACAAATCAAATTTAAGAGTTTGAGAATTGTGGAGTCTGTGAACCTTCAGATTTCTGTGAAATGTACATACAGTAATTTTTTTTTTTTTTTTACAAACTGTAATTTGATTTGTCTCTCACTTTGAAATTGAACTGACTTCATCCTTACTGGCAATGGTAATAATGGCTATTTCGTGTCTGCTGAATTAAATTTTTCAGGTGAGAACTAGGTCTGTAGGAGAATGTGTGGCCTTTTATTACATGTGGAAGAAGTCTGAGCGTTATGATTTCTTTGCACAGCAAACCAGACTTGGGAAAAGGAAATACAACCTTCACCCGGGTGTCACGTAAGTTTATTGTGGTCGAGCGGGTTTCATTCTTTGAATTCGTAACAAAAGTTTTTTCTTTAACAGTTGGGAAAGTACATTACCAATATGCCTATCCCGAATTATTTGTGCTGATCAAGCACACACTAGGAGCCATGTACGTTTGTTTATTCTCTTTTTTTGTTCAGATATATGACACTTATAATTGCACATCACTTAGTAACCCTTAGAGCAGTGGTTCCCAAACTTTTTTTTAAACCAAGCTGAAAAAAACGGATTCTGCGGGACAGTTGTCACAGTGCACCACGGTGCCACAGCACCCACTTTTGGATCCACTGCCCTAGAGCACGCTAAGCTAAATGGTGTTATGTCCATGCTGTCCACACACATAAATTGACTGCACTTGTTGATACTAGGAACCGAGTGAGATAGTTAACTTCATTTTGATGTATTTTACAATATTATTCAGAGATAATGTGTGATCAAATGTTGGAAATTGACAGAAAATGTGTTACTCCTGTTTAATGTTAGTTACAGCGTGTCTATGCTGTGCCTAATGTGTTGTCAGGCTGTCATTATGTTTTAATAATCTCTCAGATGTCCCAGTAGAGGCTCAGTGATTTAAAAGACATCACACAAAAGTGACTTAAAAGCACAAGCAGATTATGTTGTGGTGTGTTGTATTTTTCTCCCTGTAATTATCTCTGTATTAAATTACAACCACAGCATGATCAAAATATTCATTTGTCTCTCACCGAGTCTTACTATCAGCACAAGTACTTACCTGTTACGTTAAATTGCTTAGTGGAGTGTTTGTTTTTATTTTTCTGTCGGAAGACAGAATTGGTAGCCTATGTTGTCCCCCAAAATCAGCCGACAGATCTCTGATTTCATTGGCATCACTAGGAGCCTGCAACACAGTGATGTGTTAATGAAACTGTTAATTAGTGTACTTAGTGTATAGATGGCCAAAATTTGACATTGTATAAACTAATACTTTGAAGTAAAATGATCGGTCAAAGCATTCAGCTCTGCCGAAAATATCCATAAAGTAAATAAAAACGTTAAAGTAAATAAAAACGGAGTTGCTTGCTATGCTTATTCTTGTTTATTATGTATGTGCACTACCGTGAAGGAAACTTGTCGCGTGTAAGCTTTGTGTGAAAGCCAGATTACCTTCGGGGCAGCTTCTCTGGTATTATCAGTTTGATCTATCTGCAGTCGCGTTCAGAGTTGAGCGTGAGCCTTAAAAGCATTTAGCCCTGGTATGTGGAACTAGTGCAAGTGTTTAGGTTGTGTGTAACAGGCCTTGTGCTGCTTGTTTCATCAGAGACTACATGGACCGGTTGCTGGATGAGACTGAGAGCGCTACATCCAGCAGGGCGGCATCGCCCCCTCCGACCACCTCCAACAGCAGCGCCAGCCACTCAGAGAAGGAAGACAGCAGCAGTCAGAATGGTGAGCAGATGAATACACACATACAAGTAAAAAACGAGCCAGCAGAATCTGACTGTAAGGAAAAAATGTTGACAGATTTCCAACAATGCTACCGATTGACCACACCAAATTGCATGCTGGGAGTCCGCGAACCTGCTAGACTGGAAAGTTGTTTTTGTTTTGCTCTGTGCTGTGTAGCATAACCAAAGCTTGAGTGGTATGTCTAACACTGATGCACTGTGATAGTCTGTATGCAAGTGAGCTTGTTAATTGAAAAAATGCCACTGTGTATCATTCTAAACATGTTGGAAAAAATTGCACATACTGGACAATATACAGGGTTTCCACGGCACCCTAAAAAGTCTAAAATCCAATTATCTGAATTTCTGTCCAACTGTCCAAGTTCTTACAATCTGGTGCTAAGTGCCTCTGTGGGCCTTTTCAGGAAACTGAAGGTGGTCTTTTGGGGAAGGGTAGCCTCTTGAATGTCAAACAAAAAAAGCCTTCTAAGGCCACATTTTTTTTTACAAAACAATCTTTACAAAACTGTTCCTAATGAAAGTCCTGTTTGACAACTCATAGCCAAAACATTTGTTGGCTGTTTTTAACATTTTAGGCATGATGTAGCCAGGTTAACAAAGACTTCTGACTTTGTTTTTGGGTTTTTTTTTTTAAGAAGAGTTGCCATGGATGTATGTTATTTCAAAGTTCCTCATTCTTCACCAGCTACATACAATCAGAGACTCTGCAGCCTCTCAGTTTTCTCCATCTTTTTTTCAACAGGTATGGCAAGCCACATTTCAGCCTCTATAGAGGGCACTCAGTTGCCACTGGCGAATCAAAAGAAGCCTGAACCAACCCACTCCAACGGACCCTCCCATCCTCTCTTGGATGCTCCTCCCTCCGCCTCAGACAGCAACTCCAACGGCTGCAGCCAGCCCAGCGCCCCCAGCCACGACCGGAACGGGTCTCTGGAACCTCACCTAGACCACAGAGACGCCCCGGTGGCGTATGACCGGCCAGCCAAGAGGTGCAGGACGGAAGCCGAGCCGCTGGCCCAAAGCGAAGTGGAACCCTCCAGAACGCAGGAGAACTGAAAGCTCAGGAGTCGGGGGACTCAAGCCCATAGATGCTGATTTTGGGGTGTTTTTTTTGCTACTTCCCCGCTATTGATTAGGGTTTGAGAGGAAGGGGATGAGGCAGCTGAGCCCCACTTGGCCCTGAAGCTCAGCATCTACTCGGAGCAGTGACTCCCTCAAAGATAAGGTCAGAGGTCACTGAAAATCATACCTTGGACAAAAACAACCAACCAAACTCCAGCTGGTCCTCCAGCAGTGGAGGGAAGGGCAGAGGCCTGATTGTAAAGGAGCACATGTTGGCCTACTGACTGCCCCGCTTCCAGCAGAGCTCATCCCAAAGTACCACAGCTCGTCCCCACCCAGACCATCCTGTCATCCTGTTAAACATGCTCTTCTACCCATCATCTTTATTCCCTTTTGGAGACTGATCTTAAATTTTGCCAAGAAAAGGTTTTTTTTCTCTCTCTATTTGTATTCAAAGAAAATAAATCACCTGTGCTATTTTTTTACACCAGAGATATTTATATTTTTTAAAAGGAAAAAAAGTACTATGGTGGGTATTTGCTGTCCAAGCCATTTGAACATTGGAGAAAATGGGAGACATGTCGTCGCGTAAAGGGTTATGTACTTCAGTTGTCAAAAAGAGGCAAGCTAGGCAAACAAGATAGCTAGGCTGGTGCTGTTGCTAGCTCACTTTAGTTGCACTTTCATTGTATGTTTCTCTTTTTTATTGATATGGAGTGGTGATGCAACCCAGCAGCATTACACTTTGGCTCCCCTTTTTGGCCGCTTCCTTAGCTGTATGCTATGTTTTGATTCTTAAAAAATAAATAAATAAACCAGTGGGTGAGCCCCCTCCCAGGTTTGTTTGTGTAAAGCAGCTGACATCAGTGATGTCCTGTATTATAACTCATCAGTTAGAAGATCGCTGTATTTTTGGATTTTCATAGTCGGCGCTTTGCTCGTTTCCTTGTTTTTACTAGACAGAATGTCCGTGATTTTTAATGTAAAGTTTGTATAGATTTCTTATCTCGTGCAGTTGGTACACTTTTTGATAACTGTCTTTTCATCTGTCTGTATTTTATGGTCTTCCTTGTATGCTTTTTGTTGAAGAACGTCTCGCCTTTGTTGCTCTAAGATGGGATGTAATAAACCGTAGCCATTCCTTTTTACTCTCCCACCGGCAGCACTTCCCATTCCTGTGTTTGTCATTGCTCATTCTCAGATGTTTATTGCAAAAAAAAAGAAAAAAAAAAAAAAGACCTCATAACTCTTGTGTATAAAAATCCCCTGACGTGGTGTAATGTGCTGCTTGCCTTTGGTTTGAAAACTGCTCATTCAAAGTGCTTAAGTTAAAGTAACGTCTGCTCTCTGGCCTCGACAAGTCACTTCAGGGCAAAGGATTCCCAGCGGTTCTCACACACACACACACACCACATCAACGTGGAGGCGTGATTTGGAAGACCTTTATTTTTTTGGTACAGTAGCTGTTCAGTTTAATGCTTCAGTGTTTTACTTTGTACTCCAGATTTGAACTTACATTCACAGATTAAGATAAACAGTTTGTCTTGAACGCCTCAAATAATGTTGATTGTTGATTCATGTAGTCTGTTTTTTTTCTTTTCTTTCCTTTTTTTTTGGACAAATTATCTGTTCTATGTTTTTTCTCCATAAATGACAACATGAATAAAAATGAAGTGTATACCAAGACTGGCTGTGAATGGAATAATGTTGGTTATAACTAATAAATGTATTAAGAATTACTCTGAACTGTTTTATTTTGAGATTCAAACCAGCGTTTAAACTTGCTACAGCAATGAGAGACTGTAAAAACATTTATTCTCAGAATTTCTAAAACAAATAACTGTCCATGAGTGTTTACAATCATTATGAAATGACGCAGTTCATTTGAATTTCTTATAAAAAGTTAAGGCACTTTGTCCTCATAGATGTAATGATTGTACAATAGATTATTAATCTTTGATAAAAAAAAAAAAAACATGATTCAATGTTTCACAAAGAAATGTAATGATACCTAAAATCAATTACAAACATTCAAATGGTCTACAAAATAGTTCTGTCCATATTCACTATATCTACTCATACATACATACATGTATAAAGTGGAATGTACAGTGCTGTGAAAAAGTATTTGCCCCCTTCCTGATTTCTTATTGTTTTGCACATTTGTCACACTTAAATGTTTCAGATCAAACAAATTTTAATATTAGATAAAGATAACCAGAGTAAATACAAAACAGTTTTTAAATGATGATTTCATTTATTAAGGGAAAAAAGGTATCCAAACCTACCTGGCCCTATGTGAAAAAGTAATTGCCCTCCTAACCTCCTAACTAATAACTGGTTGTGCCACCTTTGGCGGCAACAGCTGCAATCAAGCATTTGCAACAACTGGCAGTGAGTCTTTTACATCGCTGTGGAGGAATTTTGGCCCACTCTTCTTTACATAATTTTTTTAATCCAGCCAAATTGGAGGGTTTTCGAGCATGAAAGGCCTGTTTAAGGTCATGCCACAGTATCTCAATTGGATTTAAGTCTGGACTTTGACTAGGCCACTCCAAAACCTTCATTTTGTTTTTTGTTTTTTTAAGCCATTCAGAGGTGGACTTGCTGGTGTGTTTTGGATCACTGTCCTGCTGCATAACCCAAGTGCGCTTGAGTTTGAGATCACTAACTGATGGCTGGACATTGTCTTTCAGGATTTTCTGGCAGAGAGCAGAATTCATGGTTCCATCAATTATGGCAAGTCGTCCAGGTCCTGAAGCAGCAAAGCAGCGCCAGACCATCACACTACCATCACCATGTTTGACTGTTGGTATGATGTTATTTTCATGAAATGCTGTGTTAGTTTTATGCCAGATGTAACGGGATGCACACCTTCCAAAAAGTTCAACCTTTGTCTCGTCAGTCCACAGAATATTTTCCCAAAAGTTGTGGGGATCATCAAGATGTTTTTTTGGCAAATGTGAGATGAGCCTTTGTGTTCTTTTTGGTCAGCAGTGGTTTTCGCCTTGGGACTCTCCCATGGATGCCATTTTTGCCCAGTCTCTTTCTTATTGCTGAATCATGGACACTGACCTTCACTGAGGCAAGTGAGGCCTGCAGTTCTTCAGATGTTGTTCTGGCTTCTTTTGTGACCTCTTGGATGAGTCGTCGATG
>OMLB01060254.1:3291-19536 GCA_900302555.1 Myripristis jacobus
CATGAGCTGGAGAAAGCTAAGAAGACAGTGGAGACTGAGAAGTCTGAAATTCAGACAGCCCTGGAAGAAGCAGAGGTACAACAAAATCAGGGGCTGATAACAATTTCTCATGTTTGGTTACTTTGTTAAAATCCAGCAGCGTGTCAATCCTTGAGTGGACTTAACTGAAAAAAAAGTCACCTCGAGTTAGCCTATGTAGTTTCTGACCACTTGTGGTGCTATAGTGCACATTAGAAAATCAGCTCCCTGAATTGTCAGTAGCTGAACTTTAATAATGTATGTGTTCAAATTACTTCAAGGGTACACTTGAGCATGAGGAGTCCAAGATTCTCCGTATTCAGCTTGAGCTCAACCAGGTCAAGGGTGAAGTTGACAGGAAGCTGGCAGAAAAGGATGAGGAGATGGAGCAGATCAAGAGGAACAGCCAGAGGGTGATTGAGTCCATGCAGACCACTCTGGACGCTGAAGTCAGGAGTAGAAATGATGCCCTGAGAGTCAAGAAGAAGATGGAGGGAGACCTGAATGAGATGGAGATTCAGCTCAGCCATTCCAACAGGCAGGCTGCTGAGGCCCAGAAGCAACTCAGGAATGTCCAGGGACAGCTCAAGGTAATGAACCTTCAAGCAGTAATATATATGTCTAATTGGTGAGCTGTGACATTTACCATACATTTTTTCTTTGCTTTCAGGATGCTCAACTGCACCTTGATGATGCTATCAGGGGACAGGAAGACATGAAGGAGCAGGTGGCCATGGTGGAGCGTAGAAATGGCCTGATGCAGGCTGAGATTGATGAGCTGAGAACTGCTCTGGAGCAAACAGAGAGAGGCCGCAAAGTGGCTGAGCAGGAGCTGGTTGATGCTAGTGAGCGTGTGGGACTGCTGCACTCTCAGGTTTGTGGTTAACAGTTAACAAGTATCACATCCCTTCAAAGATTAAAAGCGATGTCTTAAAAATACTGTCTTGTTTTTTTTCATATCCAGAACACCAGTCTTATAAACACCAAGAAGAAGCTGGAGTCTGACCTTGTACAAGTTCAGGGTGAAGTGGATGACTGTGTCCAGGAAGCAAGAAATGCTGAGGAGAAGGCCAAGAAAGCTATCACTGATGTGAGTTTTCAGCAGTCTCCTGTTTCATGAAGACTTTAGTCTATTTATGCATGCTTCACTTGTTTTAGATATCTTTTATTGCCAACATGTTTGTCTGCTTACTTAATACATTAATGCAATGAGCTTTTTTCAGTAAACATTCCTAGTGGCTGTTCCACAATTCCAATCATTTCAGGCTGCCATGATGGCTGAGGAGCTGAAGAAGGAGCAGGACACCAGCGCTCATCTGGAGAGGATGAAGAAGAACCTGGAGGTCACAGTCAAGGACCTGCAGCACCGCCTGGATGAGGCTGAGAACCTGGCCATGAAGGGTGGCAAGAAGCAGCTCCAGAAACTGGAATCCAGGGTAGGTATATAATTGCTCACAATTTGGCAGTTTTTGAGTCTGAAAATCACATTTTCTGTGATGTGGAACACATTCTACTCATTTTTTGTATTGAAGCCTTACGATATTTTGATTCATTTTTATTATTCATATTATAGGTGCGTGAGCTTGAAAGTGAAGTTGAGGCTGAGCAGAGACGTGGAGCTGATGCTGTCAAAGGAGTCCGCAAATATGAGAGGAGAGTGAAGGAGCTGACTTACCAGGTACTGTTTGCCCTCTTAAATAACTATCACTGTTTATCCTTCATTCATTCTGTCTCTCATTCTCTCATATTCCTCTCATATTGTCATATATCACTAACAATCCCTCTTCAGACTGAGGAGGACAAGAAGAATGTGGCTAGACTTCAAGATCTGGTGGACAAGCTGCAGCTCAAAGTCAAGACCTACAAGAGACAGGCTGAGGAGGCTGTATGTCAAATATATTCTTTTATATAAAAAAAAAGAATTTAGAGATTCATTCATTTTATTATGTGTTGCCTTACACAAGAAATATAATGTAATACTTTACACAGGAGGAGCAAGCCAACACTCACCTGTCCAGGTTCAGGAAGGTGCAGCATGAGCTTGAGGAAGCTCAGGAGCGTGCTGACATTGCTGAGTCACAGGTCAACAAGCTGAGAGCCAAGAGCCGTGAGGCTGGAAAGGTATCTCTGGCAATGATAACATAAGAATTGTACACAATTACTTGAAGTGATAGTAATATTAACAATTCTCCAAGGCACAGTCGTTCTGAACAAAGAGAGAAACGTATTGTTTACTGGACAGATGGAAGCAAAAAAATCCCAGTAGATAAAAGTGTGGTCAAAATACAAGTGAACTGTATCAAGGCCTAGAGTATAATGAAAATGAAATGAATGATGTTATAAGTTTGGCAAGCTAAAGAAGCTAACAAGCTTTCATAGAAGGCTTTAAGCTAGAATTGAATGGTTTGAACTTGAACGTTCAGCTGGGCTAACTAGCTGAAAGCTCTCTTTGTAAAGCTAAATTGCATTTTTTCAGTTTGTTACAAGATTTTACTAGATTTCATTTTAGCTCCCATCTTACCAATTTTTTCCTCAGACTTCAGTTTAACATTGCTTAGCCAGAAAAGCCATGCTCAGCTCCAAATTTAACGGTTTCAAGTGCCAGGCACTTGCACCATCATCAGTTGTCTGTCTGTGAATGTCACATATAACACTAGCGTCTTCACTAATAGCTGCACGATTATTAAAAACTTTTGTTTCTTTCTTTTCAGTCTGATGCTGAGTAGAGAAGACAAGTTCAAGGCCCTCTGACGTGTTCATAAAATATGGACTACCCAGTGGATTTTCCTCTGACACAGTACAATAAAAACGGTCATTTCTTCATAAACCTGCTTCATGCTATTTCTTTTTGTGAATGAATAAATGAATGAATTGACACCACCAAAAATCAAGACAACACAATGGCAATAATAATCAATAATGGAACAAAAACTCACCTGCACTGTGCCCTAGCTCTTTCAGCCTATACATTTTTAGTATAACCAAACAGGAATCCAAATGTGTTTTGCTCAAACAAGTGATTTGCTTAAACTATATCAGAGCAGCAGGAGCAGGTGCACAGAGCAGAGATGAGCAATAAGTAAACTACAAAGAGAGAAAAAAGCGTCTCCAGCCATTCACTCTCCTTCCACTGCTCCTGTCTGTACAACAATGAGGAAATAATGAGTGGGAAAATAATAACTGCTTATTAATTCTGATGTACTTAATCGATTTTATGACTTTTTGTTTGTGTCTTATTTTTTTTTTTTTTTTTACTATTTTTATTTTCTTCTGAGCAGTTGATAGTGGCCTGAGACGGGCAAGCTATATGAAGATACAAGATAAATTGCAAAAAGGCTGGATAAAACGATGATACAGCTGATGATACTAATACTAATCATACTACTCAACAAAAAAGGCTGGCTCCAAACACCAACCATCCTCGCTCTATCCACCATCCCTCAGCCTGGCTCCAGCTACTAGTGAGTAGCCAAAGTTAATGAGGGAACACTGCGTAACAAATGGAAAAGAGGTGTTTGGACGGGGATTGCTAATCCGAGGGCACAGATTCATAATTCAAGGGCACAGATTATGAATCTGAGAGCAGGGCTTATAAACTGTAGAGTTTATGACTCCGAGAGCAGGGTTTATAAACCGTAGTTTTCTAAACCGAGAGTACAGATTTTCACATGGCCCATAACTTTAAACATAACTTTAAAAACTGTACGTAATTCAAATTTGTTAAGTCAAGGCAATGGTTCTGGAGAGGTCAGCAAGCAACCTACCTTACTTAGTACTATTGATGCACATGCTTTTTCTTTTTCTTTGCATTTTGAGCGGTAATTTTTGTTCTATAGGTCAAGTTTAGAGTTAGGCATAAGTTTATGGATAACATCATGGAAAAGGCTGGAGACAGTGTAAGTCAGCCGTTATCAGAGCCAATACTTCCCTCCAGACCCGCTAAAATATGCGTTAATTCACCACCCGCAAACCTCCATTTTTAGCTAATTTTATGTACCTGCCTTACAGCCATATTTGTACAATTAACATTTCTCTATTTAAAAGTCCGCCACATCGTTAACCGTTGCCTCTTCTTCAAAACAAACAAACAAACAAAAACGGCTGAGTAGCTAGTAATGCTAACTAGCTACTCATTTTTCAGTCAGGGTCAACATTTCTAGGCTCAATTTCCGCTATCTCTCGTCTTTCCCCGTGAACCACGGTGTTAGATTCACTGGATGAGCTTTGAACTGAGCTTCTCCGAGGTGGAAACAAAGCCCACACATGACTCAGGAGTCTGGCACAAAGCCAGAGAAATCGTGGTCCTTTGGCTCCACCTGATTGTCATTTCAGTCAGTGAAGTCCAAGTTGGCTCTGCCTCCAAAAGTAATCCCCCTTTTGAAGCATGTATGGGGAATTTTGATTCATCAGAACATCAGACTGTTTCACCAGTTAAAATAATAATAACTGTGATAATAATAATAAAAAGCCATACAATCAGGCTCACCAAAACCTCTCAACAGTAAGAGAATACTGTTTTTATTATGCAATGACAGCTGGTGCTTGTTCACAAGTTGAGTCAATTATCTTGATATCATTTCATTACCATTGTAAGCATGCAAACACTCTATTGCGGCTACCTCTTGGCCAGGCTGCCCGGTGCTCTGAATGCTCACAGCATGACTCTCTGAATAAATTAATATAAATTCTAATGGCGCTTGGAATTTATGAACGGTCCAGCTTGGTGCCACGGCCAGCTCTGTGCCAGCAGTGCCCGGCCGTAAACACATCCGTTGCGTTGACTGCTTCAATTCAAATGATGTGTGCTTAATAATTCCATATTTTACAGCTGAATAAGAGGCAGGATAGCGCCTGAGACCCTTCAGCAGTGGTCATAAAATATGAATTATTATGTGCAACTCACTTCACTCAATTTCTCTCAGCCTGTATGTATTTATTTATTTGTAGATTAGCCACTAGGCCCACATTAATCCTCCCTCAAGTCCGTACTCCACCAAGGCTGGACTGGAGTGACTGCCCATGCTCTTGGAGCAGGTATTTAGGGAGAGGAAATCTGACAGGTGGTTCGTTCTTAGGGCGGACAATGATTTCTCTACGGATTCCTGATCAAAGAAAAACATTTCTGTGAAACATGAACTCACAGATTTTTTTTTTTTTTTAAAAACACATTAGCCTTAGTTTGTTCTGACAGGAAAAAAAAATATTACAATCACCAGAAACTTCACCATGAATCATCTCAAATGGTTGTGCCTAAAGATAATAATACCAGCAGGAACAAATGGACAGCAGTCAAAGGTGAGCCTCTTGCCCTTGTAAAATGGCCCTCAGAATTACAAGAATAGCAACATCTGACCCACTGAAAGCAAGGTCTCCTTCAGCCACAGCCCTCCTCCTTTTCTAGATAAAAGATTGATGAACATCAAAAAGGCATATTAAAACTTGAGAGGAAAATAACAGCAGTGTAAGATTCTGCATGTCCTTTTGATGTAGTGTGACAATTTAAGTGGTGATACACCCCTTTCTGATGAAGAATACACTGGTGCGTTTACAGTGTTTACAGGTGACATGAACATATCCAGGTCACAGTGCTTTTCACATAGAAAATGTTAAAACAAAGTGGATATTTAAATGCACATGGAATAAATTAAGCTTAGGGCATGTTAATTGGCAATGGCTTGTAATTGCATTTGTTGTCATTTAGGGCTCAGCTCCACTTAGCTCTTATCTCCCCTTTGTTTTCACATTTCCTTTCACAATTTTTTTTTTTTTTTTTTTGCAAGATTTAAGTGTTTTCCACCTTACATCTGATTAGTCAACAGTCTTTGACAGGAAGGACACTGAAGACACCACTCTGGTGTGTCTGTGGATCTTTTATTGAGCAGAAAGCCAAACTAAACAGCACACAACACACACCATCAGTGCTTAGGATTACCCTTTTGGGGCGGTGGTCGTCTCAGAGGGTGCCTGGTTCAATCCCCAGCTCCTCCAGAGTGTGTCGAAGTGCCCTTGAGCAAGACACTGAACTCCTTCACTGCTCCTGATGGGCAGCTCAGCAGCTTACATGGCAGCCTCTGTCATCAGTGCGTGTGTGTGTGTGTGAATAGGTGAATGTGAGGCATACACTGTAGCTCGCTTTGAGTGGTTGGTAGACTAGAACTGCAGTCCATTTGTCATTTACTTTGGGTGAAGAGTCCAGGAGTCTTCTGTCTCGGTATTGCCCCCCTTTCAGGCAAGACTCTTATGTGAACCTTTTGAGGCTTCTCCTCCCCAGGCATGTTTGGCATGTTTTATTTCAGTTCACAGGCTCCGTCCAGAGGCCCATCTATAAGTACCTACTGACAGAGAGACAAAGGTGAAGGTTGCCCCTGAGACTTCATGGTGCCTTGATTCTCCACCACCTGACCAGCTGCTTACCCCACCTCCACACTCCTTACATTTTAGAGACTTCAATCCTTCCTTATACCTTCCTTCTGTATAAATAAAATAAAGAAGACAGAAGCGGACTGAAAGCATTGTTTTCAAATAGACAGTTAGCATTAAAAAAGGAATTTTGTTTGTCTCACTATAAGCCTAAAGAAAAATATAGCATTATACCATTATAATCAAATTAGACCTTTTCAGCACAATTACTGATTATTATGTCTCGTCATTTTTTAACAATATCATTCAATTTCATATAGTTTCAGAATTTCATAAGTACTACCATGTCTGATGTGCAACCTTAATAATTTAAAAACGAGTCACTAGTAGAAAAATATAAGGTTCTAATGAGTATAATGAAGTTACAAAGCTGTTTTTGTACATTATTGTTTCAGCCCACCACCCACTAGCACACAATGCCACAAGCTGAAACAGCTGGGGCCCCCTGTTTTGTCAGGACTTAGACAGGCCAATAAAGGACCTTATGTGCACCACATGGTGTGCATTGAGGGCACAGCTATATATATCAAGTGCAGTATCAACTATTGGTCACACTCTGTTTGGATAGTCACCTATAGATATTCAACACAATGTTAATTTATGTATATGTTTAAAAATCTGAATATCAAGAAGCCATAAATTATATTTCATTTGACATTTTGTTGAAGATGTATAGGGGACTATCCAAATAAAGTGAGACCCAACTACTTGTCTGAGATCACATAACAATTTATAAATCCATATAGTATATCCAAACTGAGATGGGGACATTAATTGTAAAGAATTTTCAATTTTAGTGGGAAGAGGCTATTAAGCAGCTTGATTTAACCCGTCTGTTTTTATTTGTTATGTGATATCTAAAAGTATTTTAATTGGTGGAGTCCAAGGCAAATTTACACAATGTGGACATTAAAGATTTGTAATCATACAAATTAGTTTTACATACCTGATTGTGAAAGCTGTACAAGTGTACAAGTATAAAATATTGTTTATTCTTTAATTATTGGGGGGGGAAATGACCACATTGGAAAACAAACCATTGTGGAAATCTTAAAGTCCCACTCTCAGCTACTTGAAATTTTCCTTAAGGAGGACCATCTTCTTTGTGGCATCTACTGTTTGTATGACGCACAAGACAATGAATCACTCTTGCTCCTGTCCTCGCTGTTTTATTTATATACATGTAGATATTTGAATTGTTTGACTAATACATGTCCATTAGTCAACACAGAAATTTCCTGATGGTCGTACATTTCCAGTTTAAATATAGATGGCTTTCAGGGAGATTTTTTTTTTATCTTGTTTGGTGCAAAACAAGAACAATACAATTCTTTCAACAATAAAGATCACAAAACAGCTAAAAGGTGAAAGGATTTTTAAATAGCACTCAATATGTGCCTTCCTCATTTATCATTACATTCAAGTTTCAACAGGTCAGCTTAGCTAACTTAATCTTGATACGTTTTTCATTCATGGTTCCATTACCATCTTGGCATCTCTAACATCTTGTTTATTGGCACAGGACTTATTTTGGGTTTTATCCCAGCTGAGATGGCAACTGTTCAGCCAGTTCATTCCAAGGCGATATGTAATCCTCCTTCAGCTTTTATGGAATGGCGTTCAGCCTCAATTTTATTTCGGAAATCTGAGATGTGTGGTTGTGCTGCAACAGTATACCAGTGACATTTAGGTGCTTCTCCAAAACCACAGTCCATGTTTGCTCTAGTAGGAGATTAAAATAACTACAATAACTACAATGTAGACCATTAACAATACGACATTGTTAAAACAACAACTTCATTCATTGAAATAAACAGTTGTTAAAGCAGGCTGTGCATTTAAAACACGCTTTTATTTCTGGTGCACTAACCCTATCAGTGTTTTCTTTATAAATGTGTTAATAATTATGACATTTAAATATACTGTGCTATGTTATCTATAATTTTACACACCACTATAAAGAATTATGTGCTGTAGGTGTTAAGAATCTAATTAAATGAACTCTTTTTTATCAGTCACATTGAATGGAATGGCTTTGACCCTCTGTTTTATTGGACCATAGAAATCTGATATGTGTGAATGCCCTTCAGCTATACACCAGTGACATTGTGGTGCTTCTCCAAAACTTAGGCCTATGACTGTATATACGAAGGAAATTAATAAAATTGAAACCCCTATCATTAAAGGTAATATTTTTCATGTCAGTTTCATGTCATCTTTATTTAGTTAAATGGATGATTCATAAACCAGACAATGCACAAGCTACTTATTTAAGCAGACATACTGGTGACCTTCCTTAAGGAGCAGGATTTAAATTTAAAGTATGTAATGAAAAAATGCATTTATGTGTTGGTGTACACATAAAGTACAATATCCCATCACATTTCAATGTCAGAATATACTGTTCTGTAAGTGGTTAAATTTTAGAAACTTATCATCATGTAGATGAACAACAGATCTACATTATACTTGAAAGACTATCAGTATTCAGAGCAATGAGCACTGTTATTTTACTTGGGCTTCTTTTGAATAATACACCTTGGGGACTGGAGAACAAATATACATTGTTAGAATCATGCTTACAAGGCAATATCAACACTTCAAATGTCAATGTCACAAGATTAGCGGCAACACGACAAGAATGCTTGACCAAATTCAGCAAGGCACTCCTACTGAACAGACAGTCCCACGTCTATAAAAGACGCAGCTAAGGACCCTTCCACTAACTGACAGGCTTCCAACATAGGTGAGAATCTTAACAATGGCTTGTTCATTGTCCACATATGATATTATGCTCATGCGTGATGTCACCCTATGGTTTTTTAAACTCTTTGGAAATAATTAATTTTTTATTTGACCTATTTGTTATCTGACCTATTTGCCCATGGTTGACCTTCCATTCTTAGGCTCAGAAGAACAGACCTGGCTGCATTCCTCTTCTGTTGGGACCAGCTGAGGTAAGTGATGGTTACTTATAACTAATATGTACAATATCAATAAAGGAATCCTGATCACACCTGGTACATCTGCCAACAGTATGTTCACATTTAACAATTTATATAAAAAATGTTGCTACAAAATAATAATAATAACAACAACAATAATAATAATAATAATATATTTGAACTCATTTGTACACTTTAGTCTCCACTAAGGTGCCACCATGAGCACAGACGCGGAGATGGAGGCCTATGGCCCTGCGGCCATCTACCTCCGAAAACCAGAGAAGGAGAGGATTGAGGCTCAAAACACTCCATTTGATGCCAAAACTGCCTACTTTGTGGCTCATCCTGAGGAGATGTACCTCAAGGGTAAACTCGCCAAAAGAGAGGGTGGCAAAGCCACAGTGGATACTCTTTGTGGAAAGGTAGGCTATTAAAGGTTATTTTATTTGAAATACTGACTTGGTACAGCTTTTATTGCAATTTTTTTGGGTTGTATTCCCTTTTCAGACTATCACTGTTAAGGAGGATGACATCCACCCCATGAACCCTCCAAAATTCGATAAGATTGAGGACATGGCCATGATGACCCACCTCAACGAGCCTGCCGTGCTGTATAACCTCAAAGAGCGTTTTGCATCATGGATGATCTACGTGAGTTTCCATCTTTTAAATTTACATGTTTATAAGCATTTTAAAAGTCCCAACATCAAAATATGCTAGTTTTTATCTCCCTCTACAATTACAGACCTACTCTGGGTTGTTTTGCGTCGTCGTGAACCCCTACAAGTGGCTTCCCGTGTACGATGCTCAGGTTGTAGTTGCATACAGAGGCAAGAAGAGGATTGAGGCTCCACCCCATATTTTCTCCATCTCTGACAATGCCTATCAGTTCATGC
Source organism: Myripristis jacobus (assembly GCA_900302555.1). Taxonomy (NCBI): domain Eukaryota; kingdom Metazoa; phylum Chordata; class Actinopteri; order Holocentriformes; family Holocentridae; genus Myripristis; species Myripristis jacobus. The sequence goes on from OMLB01060254.1 coordinate 13,571, forward strand.
TCACAGGTGAGATTACAATTGCTACAGTGGTTGTAGAGAAGACAACAGTTATTGTAGCAACTGTTAGAACTTAGCCTAAATGGATGGTGTATGTGTGGATTTCAGATCGTGAGAACCAGTCTGTCCTTATTACGTGAGTATAACTAGAATTTTCAAACCAATTCTTTAGAACCTATGATACTGATGGATAATACTGTCTAATTCTCCTCTAATCTCCAAGGGGAGAATCCGGTGCAGGAAAGACTGTCAACACCAAACGTGTCATCCAGTACTTTGCAACAATTGCAGTGGCTGGAGGTAAAAAAGCAGAGACATCTGGCAAAATGCAGGTAACAATATGCAGTTGCAGGAAATCTTTATCTTACAAGACTCTATTTGAATGTAATCCTAATGTATATAGTATACTCTCTGTAGGGTTCACTCGAGGATCAAATCATTGCAGCCAACCCCCTGCTGGAGGCCTATGGTAATGCCAAGACTGTGAGAAATGACAACTCATCTCGTTTTGTAAGTGTTAAAATTGGAGATGAATTTCACATGAGAAGTTTATTGTAACATGGTTACTAACTATGGTCTGAATGTTTAGGGTAAATTCATCAGAATCCACTTTGGCTCTACTGGCAAACTGGCCTCAGCTGATATTGAAACGTGTAAGTTCTTGAGCTCTTGGCAGTACATGTAAGGAGTTACACATTGTTTCTAAATTTTCGGTTGGAAATGAGAGTGATGTACAGATATACTGCCTTATATCTACTATTGCTGGTTTAGTCATGTACATTTCTTTATGCATAACATAATACTCACAGATCTGCTGGAAAAGTCCAGAGTAACCTTCCAGCTGTCTGCTGAGAGGAGCTACCATATCTTTTATCAGCTAATGACTGGCCACAAACCTGAGCTTCTGGGTAAGTGTCCATTGTAGTAATGAATGAAGGAATGAATGTATGAATGAATGAATGATAATCGGTGCATACTTATGACGCATTTTCTCTAATATCCCCCAGAGGCTCTTCTGATCACCACCAACCCCTATGACTATCCAATGATCAGTCAGGGTGAAATCACTGTCAAGAGCATCAATGATGTGGAAGAGTTCATTGCAACAGATGTAAGATAATGATTAATTGTAGTATGATGGTAAATCCTAGTCAGAATTGCTGAAGCTCTAAAAGACTGTTTTGCATTAAATACAGACTGCTATCGACATCCTGGGCTTCAGTGCTGAGGAGAAGGGCGGTATCTACAAGCTGACTGGTGCTGTGATGCATCATGGTAACATGAAGTTCAAACAGAAGCAGCGTGAGGAGCAGGCTGAGCCAGATGGAACTGAGGGTGATTTTGACATTTCACACAACAACAAATTTTACCATATATTCCTTTGGACAAATAGCTAAATGTTTTTCCCTCTAATAGAGGCTGATAAAATCGCCTACCTAATGGGTCTGAACTCAGCTGATATGCTGAAAGCTCTGTGCTACCCCAGAGTCAAGGTCGGAAACGAGTTTGTGACCAAGGGTCAGACTGTGCCACAGGTAAAGGAGCTGATATACACTGATCACATAATTTTAATATTGATTAAATACTGTAAAATAAATAATATATAAAACCTTAAAAAGGAATTGTCAGTCCTGTGCCTTTGTTTCTAGGTCAACAATGCTGTCAGCGCTCTGTGTAAATCTGTCTATGAGAAAATGTTCTTGTGGATGGTCATCCGTATCAACGAGATGTTGGACACAAAGCAGCCAAGACAGTTCTTCATTGGTGTGCTGGATATTGCTGGATTTGAGATCTTTGATGTGAGTTAATTTATAAAACTTCAAAAAATAGAAAATATTAATGTTGCTTCACCACTCATCTAATTTTGAGTGTATCATCATTAAAGTTCAACAGCTTGGAGCAACTCTGCATCAACTTCACCAATGAGAAACTGCAACAGTTCTTCAACCACCACATGTTTGTCCTGGAACAAGAGGAATACAAGAAAGAGGGCATTGATTGGGAGTTCATTGACTTTGGTATGGACTTGGCTGCCTGCATTGAACTTATTGAGAAGGTAAGCAAAGTCTCTCCCGCACAACTGATTTCTGAATTTGTTCAAACATTTTAAATTCCGTAATCTCTTACCTTTGAACTAAATCTCCATCAGCCAATGGGCATCTTCTCCATCCTTGAAGAGGAGTGCATGTTCCCCAAGGCCTCAGACACAACTTTCAAGAACAAGCTGCATGATCAGCATCTTGGCAAGACCAAGGCCTTTGAGAAGCCTAAGCCCGGCAAGGGCAAGGCTGAGGCTCACTTCTCCCTGGTTCACTACGCCGGTACAGTGGACTACAACATCACTGGCTGGCTGGACAAGAACAAGGACCCCCTGAACGATTCAGTTGTTCAGCTCTACCAGAAGTCTTCAAACAAACTCCTTGCTTTCCTATATGCATCCCATGCTTCAGCTGAGGGTAAGAGGCTAAACTGTTCATTCACAATTCAAAATTGCTGTTTCCATTTGGATATCAGTGTGAACATTAGCTATAGATGTATTCATTTATTAACAATGTAAAAAAACAACAACTGGAAAACAGAGGCTTCTGGAGGTGGCGGCAAGAAGGCTGGTGGAAAGAAGAAGGGCGGTTCCTTCCAGACTGTCTCTGCTCTTTTCAGGGTATGTTGAACATCCACATATTTGTTTAAGAACAAGGATAAAGGCCTGTCTCAACATGATCTCTAGTCTTGAAGCCAAAATTTGTTTTAATGAAAACTTTTCATCTTCCAGGAGAACTTGGGCAAATTGATGACCAACTTGAGGAGCACTCATCCTCACTTTGTGCGATGCCTGATTCCAAATGAATCAAAGACCCCAGGTAAAAACACAACAGCTACTCATTAATACAAAATATGAATGTACATATGAACGTTGCTGAACACTTTTTTATACAATGTTTAGGTCTCATGGAGAACTTCCTGGTCATCCACCAGCTGAGGTGTAATGGTGTGCTGGAGGGTATCAGAATCTGCAGAAAGGGCTTCCCCAGCAGAATCCTCTATGGTGACTTCAAGCAGAGGTGACCTATCCATGTTTCACTGCCCAAAGCCTGTGCTGAGTAACATGAGATATGTAAGCCATCTACAGTAATGTCCCTGCTGTAAATAAAAGCTTTGCTTCCAATGGATCATTTTTTCTCCCACAGATACAAAGTATTGAATGCCAGTGTCATCCCCGAGGGACAGTTCATTGACAACAAGAAAGCTTCAGAGAAGCTCTTGGGCTCCATTGATGTGGACCATACTCAGTACAAGTTTGGACACACCAAGGTTCATTTTTGTAATAGCTTGTACTTGCATCTTCTGCTATAATTGTGCGTACTGATGACCAGTTTCTTTCACTTAATCAATACAGGTGTTCTTCAAAGCTGGTCTGCTGGGTACCCTGGAAGAGATGAGAGATGAGAAACTGGCTGAGCTGGTGACCATGACTCAGGCTCTCTGCAGAGGATACCTCATGAGGAGAGAGTTTGTCAAGATGATGGAAAGGCGGTAGGATCACAAATACAATGCATTATATTGTACTCCAAATAAATACTAACTTATAAAAAAGTGTTAAAGTATGGTAAGTTACTACATTTGTGGTAATTCAAATATTCCCAATTTATAGATAGCAATTGTTAGTGCTGTCACCATCTAAAACCATTATGAACAATTATATTACACCTCAGTGTATCTATAAATTCATAATCACTTTCCTCTTCCCCCTCAAACAATTTTAAACTATCCAGTGCTAATTTTCCTATTCTTTTGCAAGTATTGGTAATGTGACTATGAGGACAGTACTTGTAACAGATTACAGATACACTGTAGATGTAAGCGGCTGTATGCTGCCCACTAACAAACCAAATATCATTATTTAATTGACTCACAAAATCTCTAAATTAACAAAATCAAATTAAATGCTAAATTCCCTGACATGCAAAATTGTGGTAGTGTCATTATAGCTAATACAATAGACTAAGAGTCCACTGATCTCTGAGTCTTGACTTTTTGGGCACCTACATAAAATTCCATAGACAGTAGAATGTAAGTGCCATGTAAGTATGTCTCTATTCTCCTTTCAGAGAATCTATCTACACCATCCAGTACAATATTCGCTCATTTATGAATGTGAAAAACTGGCCATGGATGAATCTGTACTTCAAGATCAAGCCACTTCTCAAGAGTGCTGAGACTGAGAAGGAATTGGCTCAGATGAAGGAGAACTACGAGAAGATGAAGACGGATCTGGCTAATGCACAGGCCAAGAAGAAGGAACTGGAGGAAAAAATGGTTTCTCTGCTGCAAGAAAAGAATGACCTGCAGCTTCAAGTAGCTTCTGTAAGTGAAATAGTGGTGCAGATATTCTGTTTTCTTTTATTATTGTTGTATCAATGGCAATCTGTATTTCACTATTTTCAATTTTTGTCTATAATTCAAAAATTGCTAATAAATACCACATGTTATCAACTAGGAATCTGAAAACCTCTCTGATGCTGAGGAAAGGTGTGAAGGGCTCATTAAGAGCAAGATTCAGCTTGAGGCCAAACTCAAAGAGACAACTGAACGACTGGAAGATGAGGAAGAAATCAATGCTGAGCTGACTGCCAAGAAGAGGAAACTGGAGGATGAATGTTCTGAGCTGAAGAAAGACATTGATGACTTGGAGCTCACCTTGGCCAAAGTGGAGAAGGAAAAACATGCCACTGAAAACAAGGTTGAGTTGTTTTTAATCTTTTTTCACTTTCATACTGAAAGACAAGTTTAATTTTTTTGTCATTTTGTCATGTATATGTATATCAAGTAATTTAAATACAAATTCAACTTTTATGGCTCTATCAGGTCAAAAATCTGACAGAGGAGATGGCATCTCAAGATGAGTCTATTGCCAAGTTAACCAAGGAGAAGAAGGCCCTCCAAGAGGCCCACCAGCAAACACTGGATGATCTCCAGGCAGAGGAAGACAAAGTCAACAGTCTGACCAAGTCCAAGACCAAGTTGGAACAGCAAGTGGACGATGTGAGAAAACTGTTATTTCTATCCCTTGTTTTTAAGATAACTGTGTCTTAGTACAGACCAAATAACATCTATTACAAACTGTAATTCAACAGCTGGAGGGTTCTTTGGAGCAAGAAAAGAAGCTCCGCATGGACCTTGAGAGAGCCAAGAGGAAGCTTGAGGGAGATTTGAAACTGGCCCAGGAATCCATAATGGATCTGGAGAACGACAAACAGCAGTCTGACGAGAAACTTAAGAAGTGAGTTAAAAATTAGTTCTTGACAAAACTTCTCACAATTCCTGCCTCCATGTACAGATCTGCAGTAAAGTGTAATAAATGTGTAACTCCTGTATTTTCCACACCAAGGAAAGACTTTGAAATCAGCCAGCTCCTCAGTAAGATTGAGGATGAACAATCCCTTGGTGCTCAACTTCAGAAGAAGATCAAGGAACTCCAGGTAGCATAGTTGACATGCATCTCAGATTAACTAAATCAAGAATAACACCTGTTATTCAGGGTTAAATGCCTATCTGACATTACTTTGATCACATTGTAGGCTCGTATTGAGGAACTGGAAGAGGAGATTGAGTCTGAACGGGCTGCCCGGGCCAAGGTAGAAAAACAGAGGGCTGATCTCTCCAGGGAGCTTGAGGAGATCAGCGAGAGACTTGAGGAGGCTGGTGGAGCAACAGCTGCTCAGATTGAGATGAACAAGAAGCGTGAAGCTGAGTTCCAGAAGCTGCGTCGTGACCTTGAGGAGTCCACCCTGCAGCATGAAGCTACTGCTGCAGCTCTCCGCAAGAAGCAGGCTGACAGTGTTGCAGAGCTGGGAGAGCAGATTGACAACCTGCAGCGTGTCAAGCAGAAGCTGGAGAAGGAGAAGAGCGAGTTCAAGATGGAGATTGATGACCTCTCTAGCAACATGGAGGCCGTTGCCAAATCAAAGGTA
>OMLB01060260.1:0-13455 GCA_900302555.1 Myripristis jacobus
GGTTTGCTTGCCATTTTCCGACTTTGCCAACTTCAGTGATGATCAATGCGCACGGTCGCTGTTGCCGTTTTTTTTTTTTAAATGCCGGGTTTTGTTTTCATGCAGGAGTCGCTCTCGTCACTCCCTGTCCAATCAGTTGCCTGCACCGCGTTTACGTCACATTTTCGGCTCGACTCAGTTTGCTTGGAACCCCGGCTGAGGAGGTCCTAAAATGGGACCTGCTACCAGGTACTACCACGTAATGGAAAAGCTCTCAAACCGAGTAGAGTCGAGCCGAGTCGAGCCGAGTAGGCACTAGTGGAAAAGGGCCATAAATGACCTTGTTTATCTGTCCCATTCTCTGGGCCACTGCTTTCCTGGCTGCTGTGGTGTCTGGTGACCATACAACAGTGTGTTTATATTTGTGTGTATACGTGTGAATGTGTGTATTTGTGATGGTTGAATGCCAGAAGCTCAGGGCCTGGGGCTGGGGGCAACAGCTTTGGGGCTCCACAGGAGCATCCTGGCCCAGCCTTTGGCTCTTATTCAGATCTACACTTCCTCCAAATCCTCTCCTCTCTCTGCCCTGGTGGAGATAGAGAATGGGGACTGGGTGGAGAAGGAGAGGAAGGTGACAATTTGGCAAGAGAACTGTGACCACGAGCCAGATTTGGATTTACTGAGAAAGAAGACTGGAATAAATGTAGCATGAATGTCCACACAGCTGCTTTGTATTTTTTAATGAAGGCCACTGCTGAAGAGCTGACAGACTTTAGTTCCTGTGACAGAGAAAGTGTTTGAAATTGGAAAATTGAAAATAATCCCCTCATCACGGCTATGTTTGATCAGTTCTATTGTACATACTAACTAAAACGCACAAGATGTTCATACCTCTGATGTCAGCAGTAACACACAGCTTTAAGAAGAAGCACAAGAATATGTGCTGTGTGAAATGAGAAATGAACACACAGATTGCCAATTTCCCATTTTCTGGAGTGTCTCGAGACATTTTCAGTGAAACAATGTGGAATAACCTTTATGCTTGGCTCATTAGCGTCCATGGAGTAACTGGGCCTTGGGGGTGTCAGATAATTTTAGCTTGTTACCAGCAAAATAGGTTACAACCTTCAGTGGCTCTGCTTCTGGTAGGACAAAGTAGGACACAAGCTCCTGTATGCTTGGATAAGAACACTGATTTTAAGATATACAAAAAGGGCTACTGTACCTATACACCATTTGGTAAAATACAAACCTGGTCTGCCACTTGCACTGTCATTGGGACCTCCAAGACTCCTGTTTCTCTGTCGAAAAACATCTCAGACAAAGAGCATCTATGAGGGAGCCAGAAAGGTAGGCATAAGAACGTAAGCTATAATGCAAAATAAAATGAAAAGGGTATGACATCATCTTCACAAACAACAAAGAACAAAGAGAGCAAGTATGGGTTAAAAACAAACACATAACTGCAACAGTATGATTTAAATCTAAGCATGACACAGGCTGAAATGACGATTACAATCAGTACTTTAGTTGTGATATTCTGTGTGTTTGTTACCTATTAGGATGAGATAACAAAATTCTGATCACGAGAAAACAGTTTGATCCCTCAAGATAATTCAGTTTAGATTTGGAAATAATAGGGTTTACCCTTTGAAACCAGGGGAAAGTCTCTCAAAGAAATTATAGATTCAAAAAGAAATTACCAGAAAATGACCGTAAATTACAACAAAATGAGCAAAAAAGACAAATTTACAAAAACATCCACCCAAAAATTAAAAATAAAAACAACAAAAGTAAATTTTGTTGAGAGGGTCTGCCAATGGGCTCCTGGGTTTCAAAGAATTAAAAACCACAGCCACTCTCTGTTTCCATAGTGGAGTGAGAAACAATAGACAAATTTGTAAATTAATCCATGTAAACTAGGTCATCAAAGAATCCATGTTACTTGGAATTATGTTAACATTGTAGGCTTTAGGCTGATTACTCCCAGTAATTGTGGTATTTGTTGGAGGTTGGTTTTGAAGGCTGTAAATTGTTTCAACATATCAGACATCACAGTCAAGAGCCACAAGTAACTGTCAAATTGCCAAGTAACTTCAAAGAAATATTAAGATGCAGACCATGAAGACCCATTATTTCACTTTAACCCACGACTTTAGGATTGGATTGCCAGAGAAGGCAAGAAAGAGATATAGAGAGCGCCTCCACACTACTGTAGGTTGTAGCCATGGTGATATGAGACGTAAGTATGATTCAATGAGGCCCAGTAGTCATGCACAAGCTTATGTAAAACAAAAGCCCATCAATATCCCTGGTGTGGAGAGCTGCTCTCGTGAGAACATACATATATATTTCTACACAAACTAAGAACTGATTAGCATGTAAACAACGGTCAAATGTCAGTTTTGCAGTGTAAACTGAGCAGAGATTCATCCTGCTATTCTTGTTTTCTTTTCTTCCTCCCTACCTACATCCCTCCTTCAGTTTGCCTTTCCTCTTCATTGCTTGATTTCCCTTCTGCTGTTTCTCTCGCATCAACTGTCTTCCCTGTCTCTCTCTTTACACTGTTAATGCCAGTTGAAGCCATGAGAGCTAATTCTGTGAATGTCAGTGGTTTTAAGGCACTTAAAGAGGGTTTTCCAGATGCCAGAGTGTTTTTCAAAGAGCTAGAACCAAGGCTTGCTCTCAACAAATGTGTCAGACTCAGATTTGAGGACAGGTTTAATTCATATTTCTAAGCCCTCCATCACTGCACGCAAGTGCTGTCAGTCAGCTTTTCTGCTGCAGTGCTATTTATGATTAAACATCGGTGTATAAAGGTCACATCATACTGAAATTCAATCTCTGCATTTACAGAGTGGAGAAATGAGGAGGGGAGGGGATATTTTTTCCTGTAATGCTGTGGAATAGGTTGACCAATGAGCGCAGAGGTGTATTTAAGGAAGCTCTCTTGTTTTGCCTGCTAATAGAATCGCTGCTGGAGAGTCACTCTTGAATTAGCTTGGCAGGGCAGAGTGGAAAAGCCTGGTGGGACATCGCCAGGCCCATATGCTGGAGAATTTTGTGGATGGATGAGGTTTCAAATTTGTCGGCATCCTGCAACGATTGCCTTTTGCATTCCTTATGTCTGTAGCCAGATTCTCGTCCATAGTCTTTAATGGTAAAACTGAAAGTAGTTGTTTGAATGCTGTAGTATGCCTGCAGTGCTATAATGCACTCTCCAAAGAATTAGCATATAATATGTCTGACCTTGGAAGACCTGTAACTGCTGGGAAACCTGGGCAGAACTTCATCTACTTCTGCTTAGAGGGAGAAAAATCCCTTTTGAAAAATTTGCGTAACATTTCTTAAAAACCTCAAAATTCTAAGAAGCAGTCAACTGACGACCACCTATAATCCTAACAGAGGAAGGCTCAGCACTTGAAGAGAGAGAGGGGAATATCCTGGAAAAAACATATTTAGTAGAACATGTCAGAACGTTCATTCCCTTCATGTCACCTCTTTCCCCTCTTTTTACCTGATAAAAGGCTGAACGGCATTTTAAAATATTTTTCTTCAATATGGACCACTTGGTTTTCACTTGCACATTAAAAACAGCGATTATGAAAAGGATTACAAAACAGATTAAAAGGCTTAGAGATTTGTCATCATATGGAAATAGATGGGTAAAACATATCACAAATGACCAACAAAGAAAAAAACACCTAAAAAATAATCTTAAAAAGGCTGTTTTTAATTTCTAACTAATGTGTGTGTTTACAATTGAGCAAACTGGTCTGAGTTCTCTACTAAACAGTCAAAGTACTGGTAGGGATGTTCAGCGTAATCTGTGGTAAATCTGTAGTAAATCACGCTTGTAATCTCCCTTTTTTCAGTTGACACTGCCTGGTCAGGGCACAGTTCCCTACTCTTTAGAGATTACACCTAAAACCATTCATGATTCAAAGGGATCCTGTTCAATCAGGTTTGCACAGCAAAATAATTAAGCAAATGTTTAGCCATTTCAAAGAATGGAGGAACCACAAGAATTCTGTCCTGCTTGTAAATTAGGGCATATCCCTTTACAAACTTCTTCTATGGGAAGTTTTAAGTTTTCCTATGTCTTCAGAACTGGTTGCTGCAAAAGTGGCAGACTTACCATCAGTTTACAGAGTTTGGACAAGCATCAGATCAATGATGCTGGATTGGTCTGGTCACTGTATTGTCTAGGCAAAGATGCAAAAATGTAAACCGCTGGCCTTGAGGCTTCAAAGGGCCATTTACGCTGAAAGACAACTGATCAGGGGATTGTGTCATATAGGACACTGTTTGGGATATGCCAAGCAAACGTGGGCTGAATTCTGACAAAGAAATGTGGAGGAAGGCAAGGAGGGATGAGGAAAGGAAAGATGGTGAAGGATGTGGGCAGCTTGAGGGCGATCCCTCAGAACAGGAACCAAGAACATCCTCAACCTCTATCAAAAAACCTGGAGAAGGGGAGGCAGAAAAAAAACACCTGTCTGAAGAATAGAAGCTATGAGTCATTTTAGGAGTCACATTTATGAAGCGCACACGCGTGTGTGTGTGTGTGTGTGTGTGTGTGTTTGTGTGTGGATGAGAGAGAGTGAGTGAGCGTAGTGCTGCTGATGAGGATTTGGGAATCCAATCATAGCTTCCCCACTCACAAGGCTCTGCCTGGGAAGACTTGGCACTGCCAGTTTAAATGACATACTGCACATTGCGTACAACAACAGAAAACCCACAAAAAAATCAAGAGCAAGAATTCATAACTAATGCTGACAAGATGAGACATAAAAGAATGCAGAACCAGTTGCTGTGCTAGTGCATAATATATGCTGACGACATGATTTTTTTTCAATACACCATATGCTTCACGTAAAATTTATTATGCACCCCCCAAGCAGGACTGCATGTGGAGGATAAGTGGAGGATGCTTTTAGGACATTTTTAAGAACAGCAGTGTTGTCCAAGAGAACAGGAAACTGGGACTCTGGTCTCAGGTTATGTAAGCAGTAGTGGACGGGTGGACAGAGGCGTGAAGGGACAGCATAGGTATACAGCTGGGCTGAGCAATCAGTTGAAATATTAATGAAAATGCAATATGGCTAAGAACAACAGCCTATCCAAATTACAGGAGCAGCATTTTCTTTTACAATAAGTTCCAAAACATTGTTGTAAATAAAGCAAAAATCATCATCGTAAAAGTAATCACAATCTCTCTCTCTCTCTCTCTATTTTTTTTAAACCACATCTGTCAGCCCTAGTATAGAAAGTTAGAGGGGAGAGAAGAAGACGAAGGCATGGAATGTCTGAAGGGAATATAAAATTTGAACTAGGAAAAGAAAGAGAAGCTTTTTTTTATTTTAAAAATGACCTTTATGTATGTATTTATTTATTATTTTCTACAAAGTCTTGTTTATGTCTATCATACATTTATGTTGTACGTTTGTAGATATAGATATACATATACATGTTTTCATTTTGTGTGGATGCTATATATATTGGTTGTTAATAATATTAGTAAAAACATCAATAATAAGGCAATAGTAATGATGCTGATAATAAAAGAGAGAAAAGCACAGCACAGTATGGAGGTGAGAGGCCAAGACAAAGAGAATTTATGTGGATGTGTGAGAGAGAGAAAGAGAGAGGGAGGGAGAAATGAAACAGAGAGATAGAGATAAAAAGTGTGATCTAGAGGGAGGAGGGAGGGGGTGGTGGCTGTAGCTTTGGCTAGTAGTGGTAAACGCAGCACTATCTCAGCAGCAGCGATAGTAATGCTGTACTCTAATCCTTGCTGTAAAACCTCTGCTGATTCACTAAGGCAGATTACTGACGTTTTCCCACTTTCCCTCCAGCCCCCTGCTGAACGATGCCCAATGTGCCAATAACTTATGTCATGTGAAGAGAAAACGTCCTCCTACCATTATAACCTGCCAAATTCTCTTCAGCTATCAATACGCAAAGCTGACAGACTCTAGAGAGAAAAAAAGAGAGGGTGGGCAGGAGAACACTGGCACCCACGCTGAGTTTTTACGTACTACACGCCTCTCATGTTTGCCCTGGAGGTCCCGTGTCCGCTCCCCCTGGCATTCAAACTGCAGTTCAACTCTGCCTCACCATCTAAATATAGAGCTGGCATTGTCACAGAAAGAATTACCATGTCCTTCAAAGTCATTAGAAACCATTATCGGAAGCCGTCACGTCACTTCACTCACCATGCTGGGATGGGATTTGTGTGGTATGTTGAAGAGACTAGGTTTTGTAACCACTTATTGTTGACTGGCTGTGGATTTGTGCCTCTCTGTATCAAATGGGGAAACACTTTTTGTGGAATGCTAATAATAAACTGATATATTGGGCCAACACTGGCCTTTTAGTAAAAACTGGCCCTTAAGGGATAGTTCACCCATTTTCAAAAAATGTGATATAATTTCTCTTACCCCCAAACTGCTGTCTTTGACAACAGTGATACTAGTGATACTATCTTCCTCTCATTGTTACTGAGTGCTGGATACTGGCTGGATACATTATGCTCTGTTCTCCGCTGCTCAGTTGGTTGTTGCTGCGAAACATCTCACTTCAGCAAGTCAACAAGAAGTCAGTTTATACAGAAGATAACCTGGCACAAAGGCCACCGTTCTTCGCAATAGCAATGACACACATAAAAACAGCCGCCCCTCCACCTTCCTGCAGGTCCTCAGTTACAAAGGTGGCTGGCAGGTGCCTGAAAGGTACATGAAACGTGAAATAAAGGGCAGTGGAGAAAAAGATGAAGCTAGCCACGGCATCACTTGCCAACTATCTTTTAGTACTCTGGAGAAAGTTTCTATTTTTGTCCTCCAACATGCATCCATGTGGTCAATGAAGAAAATAAATAGGCTTGTGCGCTAAAACACCAAGTTAGTCTATTCACTATTTTAATAAATGTGAATGGTGAACCCAACTGACACTGGCCTGTTGTAAATAACAGTAGATCCAGTCTGTCTGCTGCTGTTTTGACACCTCCAAATCAAAAGACTCTAGGAGTCCAAGCAGTAATGCTGGCAGTGCATGCCATGCAATGGAAAACAATGGAACTGACTGGAAAGTGGGTCTAACGCACGTCAAAATCACTCCCGGTATGTTCAGACCTTTACTGCTGGAGTTTACCACTCCGCTCTGATAATGTTAACTACACTAGTTGAACCCTCAAATATAGCATGAATAAAGTTTTCAAGGCCTGTTGAAAAACAGCAGGTTTTCCCTCCCTTGAAAAAAGAGATACAGGAATGTCAGAAAACTGCAAGGCTGTGACAAGTCTCCTTTAGTGTGACATGTTGGCACCTTTATTGTAAACATTGACGGAATCCTAACAAGCCTAAATTGTAAAATAAGATTATGTATGCGCCACTGATTTCATTATCATTGTGTCCTCTGTGTGTGTGTCCTTCCTTACCTGGGCAAGAACTTGAGTTGGGCATTAAAGCTTGATTGAGCCTGGATGAACCCAGTCTTTGGTAGGATCTCCATGTGCTTACGCATTTCTGGGCACACGTCAAATGTCAGCCTCAAGGCCATGCTGGCTCTGTCATTCAAAACATACGGTATGGTTTAATTAGCATCATGCTAGCATACCAGGTGCCTTGCTATAATTTATTATTTGCTAGCAAGAAAACTTTGATGTTCTTTAGTTTCTGGATTCCTCAGTGTAACAGCATAGTTCTCCAGCACATGTTAAGCCTTTTCAGTCCAGATTGTCCCCTGGCACTGAACACACAAAGACAAAACAACAGTAGCAATCAGGTGAGTATATTCATTTCATGTAACAGCTAAAATAATTTTGGCTATTGAAGGTTTTTTGACTCAGTGGATGTCTCATGCTCAACCTCTTAACACTCTAAGGGATTTGACTAGGACAGAAAAGAGACTTTGTGACTGAGTGACACATGTAGAAATTGCCTTATACAGAGTTTTGTACCCTGAGTCCTCATCATTTAGGTGACCCAATTTTCAGGAGTTCCAACAGATGACTGTGCCTGTGGCTAGAAGCATCAGATATAGCTGAGGCTGGTGATATAAATGGGTCTTCACCTTGGGAATTCTCAAACACCTCCAACCATGGCACATGCTCGCACTCTCTGACGCACCTGCTAGAGTATGAGCATGCTGAAGTGAACACTTCAGCATACACATGCAGCATACACACATATATATATATATATAGGCCATGCTCTTGAGAGAGAAGGACAGATAGATAGATAGATGTCATGATGCACTTGTTACGTGTTATGTCTGCTGTCATCTACAAGCATACAAAGGTGAGTGAGCTGTGCACATATTGTCTAACAGTATCCAAAGTGTGAGGTCCCTTCATTTTTCAATTCCCTGCTTAAATGAAGTGACCCACTTTGAATAGTGGGGTCAACCAGATGGTTTCTTTCCCTGAGGCAAGGACTCTCAGGGACACTCAAGGGATATTAAATCACTATCTTTACTCCGGCCAGATGATAACCTTCAAACCACTCTCGGAGGAATATTTCCGTATGCATAATCATTTAAGATAATTAGACATTTTAATTAGCAGGGGTATTTTGCTGATCCTGTCATTTGTTTGGGGACTGTGAAAGACAAAGTGGATTGCTGGCCTTTGGAGTTAAAAGTGGTGACTTGATGACAAACGAATCTGGGAGTTTTGCTATCATTTCTTTCATTTTTGCTAAAATATCAGTATTTTTTACACCACTAGCTGGTGTAAAATAGCCGAGCATAGCCAAACATAAAATCTAAGAAGACTACAGTCAATTATGTGATGCAGTGCTAAGATTCCAACAAGGGTATATGTCTTTCACCATAAATTGCCCTGAACATTGACTAATAGCTGAAAAAAGTGAGATTTGAGTTTCATCCCCTTTTGTGGCCAATGTAAGGTCAAATGAGTAAAACCATTGCCCAAATTCCAGATCAAACACTTTTTCTCTGATGCATACAGTTTCCACATAATCATCCCTGTCACAGTCTGTGGTTTAAATTGGGTGTTTTAAGTGCATGTTTTTCTTTTTAAGGGACTGGATCGGTTGAATTCTGCTGCAACTTTCCAAATGATAAAATGATTTTTCTGACAATAAGCTAACTCTATACGTAACACCTTAAACACGTCTTAGTAGGCTGTTCTGTGGCCCGTGTCGGACTAGAATTACTATAGTTTGCTCCTAATACATAAACAAATGTTTTTAGATTGCAAAAATATATGGAAAATCTTTCATTTTTCTATAAACAAACAAATTATTTTGAAGGAATTATGAAAACCCAATTTAGTCTCATAAATGCAAACAAATGGCAGCATGACCTCTGAGGTCTATTCTATAAGATCCCAGAGAAAATTGTCTTTTGTGCCAAAGTCTTTCTGAGCTTTAAAGGCTTTGGATAAAGCCTGGTTAGTACTATGCAGAGTTTACAAATCATTTTGTAATGCATCTTTTGTCATTTGTAAAATACAAACTTTACATTGTCAAACCTAGCTTTGACTGCTGTCACAACTATCAAAGACAGCCTCAACTAAGATTGCACTCAGTAGAGTGCAGATCTCTGCCAGGCATATCTCCCATTCTCGGACAAACCACCCCTTTTATGCCTACCAGGAGAAGGTAAAATATGGCGGCACTGCCTGCGTATCTCCCCTTCTCTTTAGTTGTTTTTTTGTACTTTGTTTTCTCACTGTACAAGAATGAAAAGCAGCACTTTTGAAGGGACAAGCCCTGACATCTCCAACTATGCTGACTGGGTGTAGACACCAGCAGGAAGAATGGAAGGAAGAGGGGAAACCTAGACTATTAGCACAAACTAAAACAAAAGCAACAAAAAAATAGTTATGTTTTAAAACCACTCCAATATTCTTATAAAGCTGAGAATTGCAGCATATAAACAATAAAAGCATATCAACTCGTAATCACCATCATCATTATAGTAACTGAGGTTTAGAGACAGAAGTGGCAACACCTGGTAAAACTGTCATACTATTGATAAATGGCTTTCAAAGCCAAATGTTGTAGTGTTGCAGCACTGCCACAGCTATTTCCTGAAAGTACATACCAGGTGACTGTGTTTGCTTACTCCACATGCACCCCAAGACCTCATGGGATACCAGGCCCTGAGGACAAGGGTTCCAGGGAACTATCCCCACAATGCTGGACTATCTGGTTTATACCACACAACAAATTTCCAAACAGCCAGCTGGAAAAATGCCTGCTGATAAGTTCACTTTTTTCTTTATCCTTTATTTCTATTCGTTCTCAAAATAGAAAGACGGAACAGTTCCAAATTCATCAGTTCAGCTGTGTTCAGGCAAATCAAGAACACCACTTTTGCAAAGATGTACTGTTAGAAATAAGCAGGGGAGATACTGTGCACAGGAGGTTTTGTGAAGGAAGAAAAAGACGGTTGTTGCACTGGCATAAGTTTGGCCGGGAATGCTCAACTCCCCAGCAGGTGCCAGTGGAGGAGGTTTTGAAAGACCAGGCTATGAGCATCTGAAATAAAACACAACCGAAAAAGTGTGCCAGCTATGTTCACTACATTTAAATCATTGACTCATGAGCACAAGTCAAACACTGTACTGATGCTTTGGGCTATTCCCTTACAAAATTTAAAAAAAAATGGTATGAAGAACAGTGTTCTTATTGTTCCCCAAAAAGCCTCCAGAGTATTCTGCATTCAAATTACTGACTTGGAAGAAGAGTGGCATATTGCATGGTTTACTGGTGCAAGCATTTTTTTTTCTCTAAAAGCTGCCGTTCACACTGATGCTGTCATCGTCATGTTGTCACATGTGCTGGTGTGCTGATGCACCAGATGGCAGTTGTCACAAATCCCACCACCCCCCACCCCACGCACACACACACACACACACACACACGATGTGACACAAAGACTGGCTAGGCAGTGAATATTATTGCCCCCGTTGCCTTCTTAACCCCCTGTGTTCATCATAATGTATCACGTTCATAATCAAAAAGGATTTGCTTTTGTTCAGTCCCATTTTATAGAGCAAAGAGGATTGCAGGGATCTGCACTTACTGGTTGGTCCCTTTGACCGCACTGCATTCCTTGGGTTAGGTATATTTATCAGCGAGTACAGTCTCTTAATTTTTTATTACGCCCACACAGTTGACAGAATATTTCAATATGGCTGCTTGGCTCTAAGTATAGTGAGGCAGTAAGTTTTAGGCACGGTTAGCTGGAAAGTAAGCTGCCCCTGTCAATTTTAAGGGATTTCCATGAGCCGTTTTTCTGTGAAAATGTCTTTTTTGGCAGAGACTAAGTATGTCAGGGAATGTCAGTATTGCATTCAGCAGATAAGCTAGCATGCTACATCAGCAGTCCATGCCACATTTCTGACTACTATTCCAAGAACATTTTCCAACCATGACAACAAATTAAATGGAAATAAGGCATGCGACAGTCACTTCTGCAGTCATCTCAATGGACTATCTTGTTTTTATCTTAATACAGCCTAAAACCTTGAGAGATGTGGTCCCTTATAAGAACTTTATCTACACCCCCTTATTGAAACACTGTAAGATAAGTAGTCCATCCTAAGGACCTTATCATTAACTTCACCCTCCAAAATAATACTGCAACACTGTACGACATGTTAGTACACTATAATGACATAAAACTGAATATGTGATTGGTTCACATTATGCGTTACACAGGTCTTATACAGATTGAGATAAAAATAAAATGTTTTAACTGTTCAGAACTGATGTATTCAGTGTGCCCTTTGATATTTTTGGTGTGCCTGCCCATGGTTAATTTCCTTCACTGTTCCTCCCTGCATTGGGGCGGAAGATTACAGAGCATCTTTAATTTATTTGTTACGGACAAATGTGCAATATAATGGAAACACTTCATATTATATGAATATCAGGATCTAACAAGGAATGTACTCATGCTTTTCCTTCAAAACAGCATGTGCTCCTATTATCCTGCATCCTCACTTTCAATATTTTTTATTATTAAGGGGAACCATGATACAATACAAACAATGAGATAAGCACAAACACAATATGAAATAAACCTTGAATATACAGTAAATCGAGTCATGTAGAAAAATTGGGACATGAGCACCCAGCTACCCACACACACTAACTAACTACCTTCGCCTACCTACCCTTACCAACTACAACCTTCCTAGCAGTGATGGGCCCAGGCTGCTGCGTGTTCAGCTTCCATACCCAGACCCGCCCCTGCTGACTAAGCTTTGAAGTGTGCAAGCAGCCAGGTTCCCGTGTATCCCATCTTAATAGTGTCATCTTTGATAATTTCACTGTATTCATGAAAATAAAAAGAATGTAATGTGACAGGACATGACACGAATTGCAATACAAAGTAGAAGACAAAGACAAAGTAAAAAATAAATAAATGAAAAAACAAAAGCAATAACAAGACATAATAAACGCTAAGGTAAAATGAAAACAACAACAATGGTAACAACGTTATATTTCAATAGGTAGGTAGGTTTTGAAGAGGCCTCTAGACTCTATTTGTACTTCCTAAGCTAATAACATCTGACCATTCTTCTTTCAGGAATATGGACAGTGGGGACCAGTCTCTTACAAATTTCTCAAGAGTGCCTCTTAGCACGTGTGATAATCTCCCCATTGGTAAAATGAACATTAGCTTTTCATACCATGTTTTTATATAAGGAAGATCTTTGTCAAACCACTTCTGTAATATTGTGAGGCGTGCTGCATAAAGAGCAACTCTAACAAAGTACTTGTATGTGTACGTGGTGGCAACGGCGGCGCATATTCATGCAGCTGCTGGTGGTTGCCTACTTACATCCTTCTGACAAAAAGAGTCAAACCAACTGTAAAAACAGTTAAAGTGTGGACAGATGAAGACTGGCAGATGTTCAGGGATGCTGCTACCCAGGAGAACCATACTGACCTTGAAGAATACACATCATCAGTGACATCATACATCAGCAAATGTGCTGATGATGTGGTAAAAATAAGGACAGTTAAATCATTCCCTAATGAGAAAGCCTGGATGAATGGAGAGGTGAGAGCTCTATGTAGAGCCAAAAAAGCTGCCTTTAAGTCAGGTGACAAAGAAGCTTACAACACTGCCAGAGCAAAACTGAAAGCTGGCATCAAGGAGGCAAAGCGAAGGCATCAGCAGAGACTGGAGAGAGACCTCAACACCAACAACAGCAAAGACTTGTGGCAGGCGGTCAAAAGTGTTACAGACTACAAAAGCAGGAGCGCTCCCATCACGTGGGAGGCCACGTTACCAGACGAGCTAAACACATTTTATGCTCGCTTTGACCGCCTCAACAGAGAGTCAGCTGTAAAGTCTACTCCGCCTCCAGAGGACCGGCCACTGTCAGTATCCACAGTGGATGTGAGGAAAGTCCTGCTGAAAGTGAATATGAGTAAAGCTGCTGGGCCTGACAACATCCCTGGCCGTGTACTAAAAACATGTGCCAACCAG
>OMLB01060266.1:0-10774 GCA_900302555.1 Myripristis jacobus
ATCGTTTATGTATAAAATGAAGAGTTTAGGGCCTAAAATGGATCCTTGAGGAACACCACACATAACTTTTTGCATATTAGATTTGTCACTGTTGATTTGTACATACTGATATCTATCTTCAAGATAGCTTCATGTGCTTTTAATCATTTTTAAAACTTATTAGCATGACATGTCTACTCATTCTATCAAACCCTATAATGTTGTTTTCTTCACATAGAGGAATACCACGGCCTGGAAGGAGCAGGACATGATACAGCAGAGAGACAGAGAGCAGGAGAATCAAGAGGAGGAGAAGGATAATTGTTATGATTTTTCACTTAAAATAAAATTGGCTTGACTTGATTTGAGAGGATTCAGAAGTCTTATTTACAGTGTTTTGTTTTGATAATGAATTTTCTCCCTGGACATTGTAGTTGTTGAAAATTGTAATAAATGCATTCCCAACAGATTTAAAAGCACCATGAATATTAAGTTACACTTGGTTGAAATTTGTCTTCTCCTAACTGCATAGGAACAATGGTAGCCACAGCAGGGCAGCCTGGGGACTGACTGTAGGTGGAGCCACAAGTCTCCCCTGTACATACATGTCCAATTTTGCTATACCCATGCAGCTTTGGGCAAAAAATAATGCAGTTTTTATCATGCAGGAAAATGTGTTTTTTCACCTGTTGTTTTGATATAAAAAACATTAAAACATTAAAACCAGAAACCAGAGGAAGAACACAGGAGCTGCTCTGAGGTCAGCTCACGTCTTTATTGTCCCTCAAGGGGAAATTTGGTTTACAGTGCAATACAACAGCCTGAGGGCAGCCGGGGGCGGAGCTCAGACCCTCAGCTGCTCTGAGATCAGAGGAGGGGGGTGGGGTCAGACTTGTCGCACAGCTCCAGGTGCAGGTGAGAGGTGATACCTGGGTAAACGTCCTGCATGGGGAGCAGCACGCCGAGCCGCTGGCCCGCCGCCACCGAGCCCGACACCTTCACCGGGTCCACGTAGAACAGCTTGAAACACACACCTGGGGCGCACACACACACACACACACACACACACACACACACACTGTTACTGATGCACACACTGTCACTAACACGCATACACACACAAACACACACACACACACACACACGCACACACACTGTCTCTGACACAATATAATAATATAATATAATATAATATCTGGTTCTTGTATTTTTTTTTTCTGATTTCCTTTCTTTTTTCTTTTTCTCTTTTTTTCCCCCTTTCCAGTTCTTGAATTGGAAAGTAGATCCGGCAGGTAGCATCTGTACTTCCACATAGTAACCTTACGCCAGGACCTGATAACACCTAAACTCATAACCAAAAACATGGAAATAGAGTAGCAGGAATTTTTTATGTTGTCATACTGTTATACTGTTTTATTGTTATATTGTTAGATTGTTATCTTGATGACTTTGTTGTCTTTGTGCGTAAGTGATGTCAAACAGGTGACAGGTGTGTTTATGACTATGTAGTTATATTGTTATATTATCATACTGTTATATTGTTACATTGCTGATCTTGTAGTGTTTGTGATTTCAGACAGGTGACAGGTGTGTTCAGGACCTTGCCCGCGGGCCAGGATGCCGTTGTTGATGGCGGCCTTTTTGGGGTCGGTGTACGGTCTGGCCCGCCGCGCGATGGTGAGGTCAAACGGGGCGTAAACCGTCGCCCCATCCTGACAGACGATATCCACACCCTTGTGCACGCCACCTGTCCTGAGAGAGAGCAGAGACATCATGTCAGCAGGCCACGCCCCTTGGTGACAGCAGGCCACGCCCCTTCAGTGACATCACCACTCTCTACATGTGTACATGTGTAGTTGCTTTTGTGTGTTTGTGTGTGTGTTACCGTCTGGCTCCGTAGTGCCCCGCCCCCCATCTGTCAGATCCTCTGATCTGGTTGGTGGGGTTTCCGCTGCAGAGCTGACCGAAGGTCACGGCATCACACACACCGAGCATGGCTGCAGAAACACACACACACACACATGCACACACACAGTGAAATGGGGCTTTCATTAGCCGTCCCTCCTCTGCCGCTCCAGAAGGGGTGTCCTGCTGCTGCATGCCGAGGCTCCACTGGGGCTCCTCGCTCTCCTCCGGGTTCTGCTGGTCCTTGGTGGGACTGTCCCGCCCGGTTTCCAGCTGCTGAGGGCCCAGAGAATCCCTATGAGCCAGACAGGACTGACCCAGCTCTGAGGCGGAGCTAAGGCTGGCGGGCAGGGCTTATCTGGCTGTGGGTGGGGCTTATTTGGCTGTAGGCGAGCAGCTGATCAGTCCAGATGTCAGCACAGCAGCTCGCTTTGTAGCAGTGGACAGGCAGGTCCACACAGAAAAACTTACACTTACTGTTATACTTTTATACTTTAGAATATACAGTCTATTCTTTATTATCTATCTTATACTCACACACACACACACACACACACACACACACAGGGCTGGCAGTCCTCTGATGCTGCTTTCTGTTTCTGTTCCTTTTGAAAGGTTTTGTAAAAATAAAGTTGTCCTAGTCGTGTGTGTGTCCTGCAGTGGAAACTCACCCAGCAGAACCAGGATCAGTCCTTCTCTCATGGTGAAGCTTCAGGTCGGGTCTGTAACTTCCTGTTGTCGGCTTCAGGGTTCAGGGTTTATAAAGACTGATGTCAGGGTTTCCTGGAAGCCCCGCCCCTTTCTGTCCAGTCTTTCATCAGAGGGAAAAACCCCACAGGAGGCAGCAGGCTGCAGGCTCACGCTTGTTTTCGGTGTAAACCAGTTCGCTCTGTGACTGACAGACTGACTATTTGGAAAACACAAACAAACAAACAAAAAGCTGCTGCGTAATCTTAGAAATTCCTGCGGTCCGGTGATGGCATCACGCTCCTGTTCGAATATTGTCATGCGTAGATCCAGAGCTGCATGTCACACTCGCAGAACTGGAATGTAAATTTTGGATTTTAGAAGCAGAACACTAACAGTAGGACATTAAAACCTCTCAGCTCAAGAGAACATGCAGTCTCAACCTTCCCATTCAACTAAATTGCTTTCTGAGTTACATTTAGCGGGAAATTTATTTTGTCACGGATTATGTTCAAGTTAATATATATTATTACATTACATATTAATATTAAATAATAAAATTTTAGTGCGGTGGCGGATCACGGTGGCTCGATTCGGACAAGGAGACCTGGATCCCGGGTTCTGTACGGGACGCTGTGCGTCTGCCGCCTGGCGAAGGATTTTTAAAAGGTGAGAAGTGATAATCTGCCTAAGTGTGATGGATGTGATTTAAGACATGGAGACGTCAGCGCCAGGCTGGAGGCCAGCCGGCAGTTTGCAGTCACACCTGCAGATTCTTTGTGGTTCCAGTTCACCTGTCGGCTTGTCAGCCCCACCTTGCTGATGCTGAACCAGAGTTCATGTTGGCATCTGACTTTGATTTAGTCTTTTGACTAAAATTCATATTAGTTTTATATTTGTGATTTTTTAAATGAAATCACAGTAACTTTTCATCGAACACTCACAGATGATTTTAGAGCAGGGAGTTCAAACTCTTCAGTCTGAACAGGAGCTGCACTGCAAACAAGCCCTCATTCAACCAGTTCAACCAATGACAGGGCAGCACGCTGAACTTCAGCCAATGACAGGGCGGCACGCTGAACTTCAGCCAATGACAATAATACGATAATCAAGTCTGGCTCTGTGCTGCTGACTGGCTGCAGAACCACAGGAGAACCAATCATCTGCTTCCTAAATGTTCCACATTTCCTTCATCTGAGCTCAGAGAAATGTGGATCTCCTGAAGCAGCGGCTGCTCGTTTCCACCGACGCACAGGAGGAGCAGGATTATCATCTACAGCGCTGAGCTTCTGACTGGATGTTTCCTTCTCTGGCTGGCTGCATGTCCGAGTTACAACAACATCTCTGCTCATGTCACAGTGTTATTTGTCCTAGGAGGGCCACCGTACGCTGCAGCCCGTCTAACACACACAGAGACAAAGTCCAAACTGATATGATAAACAACCTGAATTGAACCAGGATCCAGTTGAACTAACATTTAACCAATGAACCCTTTGGAACCAGGGAAAAACCACATGATCTGTTTGAAAAACACGGGGAAAAGATGATGAGCAAATCAGAAAAAAATGACCAGAATGCCAGTAAATAAATTAGGAAAAGTTATAAGAAAACGTTCAAAATATTTAGGAAAAAACTGAAAAGAAAATGGCTATTAGAAAATTAATATTAGCAACAGCACAATAAAAAAAAAGTAAATAATAAAAATAAAATGATCAATGAAAAATATAAAGAACTAAAATAAAATGTTTGTTCATCTTTGGGACCTACATTGATCTGTTCGTAGGAAAATGCAAGGGGCCCCCAAACAAGGCCCCTAAACCTCTGGGGGACGGCTCTGCTCAGATGCCAGATGCCAGAGGCACTCAGGAACCTGGGGTTCTGGTGTTGGCACCGGCTGAGACGAAGATGTTCTCCGGCCTGTGTGGAACGTCTCCAGCAGATTTTGCTGTGATGTGTCTTATGTGTTTCATGACAAACATGTTTGTAATTTGACTTTTAGAGACAAATCTGACATCTTGGTCCTTGGCACTGACAGGACGATTTAACGTCCCAGGTGTTAAGATGATGAACAAATGCACAAATGCAAAGTTTATGTTAAATTATTTGAGTCACGCTTGCTGGTAAACATCTACTCCTTCAAGATAATTTATTATGTTCTACAAGTCATAAACATACACTAACACTACATACTGAATGTTTGAGCAACATATCTCCTCTGGGCTACAAAAGATCCGTGGTAAAAAGTACTATGTTGTTGAGGATGAGACCACTGATGTAAGAGACTGCAGCACCCTAAACATCACCATTTGTAAATTAATGTGAATAGCCTGTATGTACAATGGTCAACACTCTGTTAACAATCTTTTAAGTTAAATGTGTGCATGCATTGACCCAACATCAACCCTCAGGTGAAATAATTACTGATGCATCCTCTTGTCATTTTTGTTCAATCATTAATAACATATCATTTTGACCTTTTATTGCTATAACGTTATAGAAAAAATCGTTAAATTAATAAATAAAGTGTTGTTTATTTGTTACCTCAATTAATTTAAGGTAAGCTCTACTTCATTTGTGTGCATTTTAGTCATTAACATTAACAACACACTCTTTTTTGGTAGTAAAATAAGAGTAAAAGGTGATAAACGGAATTCCCAAAAATTAAAACAGAACATCAGAACAGAACATGGCATCTTCAGTGGATCTATTTTCCTGGCGTCGGTCAAAGCTGGGAGGAAGACAGGCTTTGATGTTTTGTTGGACCAGCCTCTCAAAGCACTTAGTGATGACCGGTGTAAGAGCTACTGGGCAGCAGTCTCTGAGGCTGTCTATAGCAGGTTTCTTTGGAACAGGTATGATTGTGGATGATTTTAGGCAGGCATGGCTTGTGACAGGGAGAGGTTGAAGATGGTGGTGAAGACCCAAGACAGCTGATCAGCACATGCCTTGAGCACCTTCCCCGGCACGCCATCTGGGCCCGTAGCTTTTCTGGGGTTCAGTGTGCTGAGCACCTGCCCCATGTCATGTTCCACAACAGTGAGTGAGGGGGATGGGGGCTGGTGCAGGCTGCGATGGAGAGGCTGTGTGCTGTTGTGTCTCAAAGCGTGCAAAAAAACCCCCAAAACAAACAAAAAACTGTTCAGCTCCTCTGCAAGTGACACACTTGGGTTACTGGATGTCACCTCCTGGCCTCTGTAGTTGGTGATGCTCTGTATGCCCTGCCAAACCAGGGTTGTTGTCAGAAAGGTGGTTCTCTAACTTCCTCTTGTAGTCTGCCTTAGCATGTCTGATTCCCCTCTTCAGGTCAGCCCGGGCTGCACCGCAAAGAGCACTGTCCCCTGCTCTGAACGCTGAATCCCAGGCCCTGAGGAGTGCTCGGACATGGCTGGTCATCCAGGGTTTTTTCATTGGAGAAGACACGTATGCGTTTCTCTGTGGTGACATTTCCAATGCAGAACTTGATTTAAGAAAGAACAGTCTCTGTGTGTGTTGTCAGGTCCTCATGCTCAAATACATCCCACTCAGTGTGTTCAAAACAGTCCTGTAACTGAGGGGGAGCAGCCTGTAGTCTTGGTCCATAATTGTGTGCTACCAAGACAGTCGTGGAGAATGGCTCCAGTAAGAGAAATGTTCACCGGACAACAAGGGAGGGTTTGTGTACCGTTCAGCTGCCGAGCGAGACCTCGGTAACAAGCCCCTGACAGCTGCTACAGCATCTTGAACTGAATGTGAGGAAGCTTGATGATCATCGGGCCGGAGTTTGTTGTCACTGATCTCTGCTGAGTGTCATCAGGTGATTCCAGAGCCATGGACAGTGGCAGCTCTCCACGCTGTGCCGTTCCATGCCGTGCCACGCTGTGTCATGCCGTGCTGAGTCATGGTGGGACTACCATGGCATCTTCCATTAGCTTGGACTGCTCCAGTTCTTCAAAACAAAAATGTAAATTACAGGGTTTTTTTTTTATGATTGCCTAAGAATGATTTTCAAAACACTGCACACAATTAGCACAACCACACACACAATATGCAGAACACCTCAAATCCTGTGCAAAATGAAACAGTCTTCTAAAAATTATACACTAATTTATAAAAAACATAATATTACCATATGAAACCCACACATTTCATAAGGCTTAATTCTGTTTGAACCAGTTACACACAGCTGTGTTGAACTTCAAACACTTTTAGCAATTCTACCTCTCAGTGATTAGCCTGCTGTAAGTGAAGTTCACAGAGAAAGTGCAGATATACAATGTGGAAATTCACAAAACACAAGATCAATAATGCAGACTATTGAAAATATGATTTATTTCTCTTCACATACTCAAAATCAGTCAACATGGACAATCACAACAAAACATGTGCCAAGATTTATGCTACCATAGTAGCATAAATAACACTGTAAGCCAAGAAAACAGACAAACATAAAATATTGTGCTACTAAGTACTGGTTACAAGTAATGTAAAGTAAAAACGTAAAGTAAAAAACCCTGAAAATGCAGTACAGAAAATACTACACATCTCTTTGCCTAGCTGGATCTGGCCAGAGAATTTCATCAACATCACAAGCAACATCCTCTTTGGCAAGACAATGTGGAAAGAACCGTCTTGAATGACGAATCCATCCTTGCACAGCTGTGGCATCTATTTGGTCACAAGCCTCCTCCCTGGCCCGAATGAGGGGCACCTGAGCCTGGGTTTGATGGGGTTTAGAAATGGAGAATATGGTGGAGGGTACAGTTCTGTAAACTGTGGATGTTGTTGAAACCAGTTGTGGACCAGAGCAGAGCGGTGGAGTGACACATTGTCCCAGATGACAATGTATTGCATCTGGTGCATTTGGTTTGTGACAAGGTTGTGCAATTGGTCCAAAAAATGTGAGAATATGATCTGTATTGTAAGGGCCCATATTGGCATGACGGTGGAGGACCCCATTCTTTGAAATGGCAGTGCAAAGGGTGATGTTACCCCCACGTTGCCCTGGGACAGAAATTATAGCTCTGTGGCCAATGATATTTGTGCCTCTCCTTCTTGCTCTGCTGAGGTTGAACCCTGCCTTATCTATGTAAATGAATTCATGTGGGCTTTCCTCAGCATCCATCTGTAAAACTCTCTGAGATACAGTAAAAGACAAGATTATGTATTTTAGCATAGGTCTAGTGTACAGTAAATTTACATGTCAAAAAGGTTACATGTGCAGTATGTATCATCACAGTGCTAAACTGAACAATATTTACCTCCACATATTCATGCCGCAGCTGTTTGATCCTCTCTGAATTCTGCTCAAAAGGCACTCGGTAAAGTTGTTTAATTTGAACTTGATTTCGTTTTCAGGTGTGTGCTAGTGTTGTCAGAGAGACCTGATGGATGTTATTACAGTTTTTTTTCGATTGCTCACACACTAAGAACATATGCTTAAACCAATGTGACAAAACTTTAACTCACTGTACCTAAACCTTAAACACAGCGTGGCCATACCTTAGACACATGTGCTGCTTTGAACTGTGTTTGCAATTCTGCAGCACACTTCCTCCTTAACACTAGACACTATTTCATACAGAAGACACCTCGCTCAAAATTGAAATCATGTGGTTACCATTGGGAAAACACTTACGTTCAAAATATAAAACACATCAGGTAATTAGAAAACCTGAGACACACACATGAAAGCACTTACTTAAACTGAACACCAGTCAGTCAGGGCCTAAGCACTACAAACAGGCCCCAGGTCAGCCATGTTGAGTACTTTGTTAGCATGGAGGCGGTGAGAGAAAGAGGCACAGGAAGACATCATATGCGATGTGGATGAGATTTTGTGGCCGTGCATAGTCTGATTTTGTTGTATTGTTTTATTTTTGCTGTACATACTATGTATGTATGTTTATTTATGTTTGGCAACTCAGAAACCACGGTTTCAAAACAGTAAATACTTAGGCCTAATGAGGCCTATGTCAATGGAGTCAGGGCCATGTAAATGACTCATGTGAGAAGTGTTGTGCAAAAGAGCATGAAATGTGTGAATCCAATGAAAAGGTATGAAGACATTTGCGAAAGAAAACTTCTGCTGTGGTTTGGAGGTGAAGATGATGACAAAGTGGATCCCAGTTCCATTATGCTGGAAAAAGCAATTGAAAAAAACTGCACTGTACTGTAAAGTACAGTATACTGTATACTGTATACTGTATACTGACACCTTTCTTATTTATTTTTATTTTTTGGTTATTTTGGAAACAGTTGTTACTGTGAAAAAGATGCTTGATTTCTATTTGGAGCTTTGCAGAATTCTTTTTGAAGAAATAAATGAAAAGCAGTAAAAAAATGCAGTGTTTTGTGTTAAGTATGTTATTGTGTTGCTGCTGATGTGAAAGTGTGTTCATATGATGGAAATGTGTATCCTTTTGTCATCAGAGTTACATTTTGACAAAGGATTTTTAAGTTTTGATGACAGTGTTTCAGTTCGCTATAAATGCGAGGGGTTTATTTCCAGGCGTTGTGTCTTATTTGCTTGTGTTTAGAGTTTTGGCACAGTGAGCAAAGCATTTGCAAAATGAGTTCATGCAATCGAAAGAAACTGTAAAAATGGTATTGTCACCAATAATGCTGGCTTGAAGTTCTGAGCCTGATGGCATTATTGGCCAAAACCATGTTTATGATCTCTCTCTCTTGTTCTGGTGTGAATATGGGTCCCCTTCCTCCTTGTCATGCTCGGCCCTTAGTCCTGTATAGAAAAAAAAAGACATGAAGGCTACTGTAAAAGGACACAGGAAGGGGTATCAAAAGCACTGATATGGTGCATACAATACAGTAAGCAGCTGATTGCTGTAACTGTTAACAGTTTTCTTGTAGAAATGTCCTTATCCTCCTGAGACCCAGCAATTCATTTTGTCCTCTGTAGGGGGAGTTTGAGACCTCTACGTCAAACACAATTTATGCCACCTATTTGAGTCCCACTGTCCTGTCAAGAGGACATCCAGGGCTTTCCAGTGATGCCACATTTGTGGGGGTGTGGCCAACAGAGAACATGATCTCTCTTTTCAAAATGGCGGGAGTGATCAAAGTGATCAATTTTTTGCAGATGTCATGCTTCTGTTGATAATAATCAAATAGTTTCTTCAATATGAAAGTCTTAACTTCAATTTAGTAAGATTTTAGGAATGTACAGTAATTTTAACCCTGTCAAAACACAACTTTTGTTCAATATCCTTTGTAGAGGACAGCGGGACTTGATAACTGTTATTTTTATTCATTTTGCATACATCAGGAAACAGAGGGCTGAGTGAGGCAGAGAGGATTTTGATGAGGATTGTGGAAGGGGAATCAGACATAGAGCTGTCAGGAGATGAAATGCAGGAAGGCCAGACAGAGGAGCAGGAAGGTGAAAGCTCAGAGGAGGAGGAATCAGCTGTTGAGGAGCCTGAGTCTGAGGGAGAAAGTCAGGGCACCTGCCGTGCACTATGGATAAAGAGCAGCATGTAAGCTACAGCTATGAAATTCCTACAGAAAGGGCCTTTTTAAGCTGAATGCACATATGCACACTCACACTCACACTCATACTCATACTCACACTCACACTCAATTAAAAGCTTGATTTGGCAAGTTATCAACTCATATAGTTAATAACACATTTCCTAAATGTGTATTAAACTATACTTCCCCTTCTTTATCATTTTATCTTCAACCCTGTTGTGGAGGAAAGTCCTCTGCAGGACAACATTGGCCACAACCACCAAGACTGGGGGCCCTCTGATTATTTTGAACAGTACATTGATGACCAGGTTTTTGAAAGAATGTCAGAGCACACAAACCAACGAGAGGTACTCATCTCTGGAAGCAGCCTTAAAACCACTCCAGAGGAGCTGAAAACCTTGTTTGGCATATCCATGTACATGGCATGTCTTGGATACCCGAGGATCCGTATGTACTGGGCGGCAAAGACAAGGGTCCCAGTTATAGCCAATTCAATGAGTCGAGACCGATTCTTCAAAATTAGGCAGTCCATCATCAAATGTTGGCAGTCCATCCATGAAATGAAATTGAATGAATTTGTTTTTGAGATGTGTTGTTGTGTTCAAGAAGTGAGGAAAAGTGGAAATTATCTGTTCTAAGTGTTCAGGAAATTAAAAGATATTTTACACCAAGCAAGACCCAATGTCCTCTGTAAGGGACATTTGATAAAAAATAAATAAATAACATTTCTGATTTT
>OMLB01060272.1:0-13436 GCA_900302555.1 Myripristis jacobus
TTTGCAACCTGTAAAGGGTTTGTTCACACACTGAAAAAGATCCTTCAAAAAGTTGCAAATAATAATACAGTCCAATAGTTGGATGACGTAAAGTCTTGAATGTAGTCGATCTTAGAATCTAAAATTCTAGTTGTGCTGCAGATTACATCTCATGGTATGCGCAGGAAAAAGAGGTTTTGTGGGGAGGTGCAGCAGACAGATGGGGGCAGACTTACAATTCAAAGACCAAATCATTAGTCAGAGAGTGGCTGCACAAATCAAGAGGTCTCACTTCTCCCTACTTTCGTCAACAGGAAATCCCGCTAGACTATCTACACTTTAGTCTCAATACAGAGACCATAGCCATGTAACTTTCTGCTTAATGTCTTTTAAAACTGCTAACTTAACATATAAGAATAGATAAATAACTATATGAGACATAGATATATCTAAATACCGTGTGAAGTATGGGTTTCTATTTTTCATATGTTGTGTTTCTATTCCTATTTCTACTATAGTGAGGTCTGGTGTCAGTAATAAAATATGTAGCACAAATAGTCTGTCATATATATTTTCTAGTTAGCCTGCTGTTTGATTTTATTCTGATTTTAGCCAGATAATTTCTGCCTCCCGTGTTACGACGGTGCAGCCATGGCGTACAATGTCTACGGACTGGGATGTGAACTATCTTGCTGTTAACTGCTGGATCTTTAGTCGAACCGTAACCATGGCGACTGGCGTCCATAGCAACCAAACTCTGCCGGAAAATCAATGTAATTTAAACAAGTGCGTTCCTTTACTGTGGTGTTTTAAATTGTGTTTTCGTTATTTCAGATATTCCAACTGTTGCACCGATTGCATGCAGTCATACCCCAAACAATAAACTCAAAATAAAAAAAAAGTAGCGAGAAGCAGATAAAACAAACAAACTATACCAAGTCAGGAGAAGTGAGCGGAACAATTTTTAATTTGGGGGTTAGGGGTGATCTGCACACTGAAATGATTTAAGTTTAAAGTGAGAATGCAAAGTTCAGCTTAGGCAACTATTTTAATCGCTAATTCTGACGGAACATCGGGTTGGCCGGGGCCGATGATAAGTGGTTTGGTCAGATTTCGGTCAGTGATGACTTATTGATGAACTTACATGATAGTCTTGGTGCCAGCTCTCCAGTTTGTCCTGCAAAACGCTGAAGGAAGATGTATTCACCAGTCTCCTTAAGGTGTCAGCCATGTCCGTCCCCTCTGGCTAATCCTGTAAGGTTTAAAAAAGCTCCAGGGACAACAGTGCGGGCTTTAATCTGGGAGAGTGCAGTAAAAATTCCTGTCCGTGACGCTTTTTTTTTACACCTTCGACGCAGATGCCAGGCACCGCCTCAGTTGTAGCAACCAGCGGCAACCAAATCTGCTGGAAATGATCAGCAGTGGAGAAAAAACTACAGACACACTTCAGTCCAGGCAGTCCATCTTCTGCAGGTTTCTCCCCCTGATGTGAACGCGATTGTAATGTCATACCGTCAAACGACACCAGGCTTGCAGCGTCAACCCGAGTGACTGGGTCAGTAACAGGTTCATGTTGTTTCCGGCCGGCAAATCGTCTTACATGATAGCTACAGCCCGGCCAATCAATAAAGTGCCTGGTTAAGGCAATTTAAAAAAAACTCTAAAAAGAATGCAATATATAATACAAACTTTTAAAAACCTGAATAATACACAAACACAGAAATACAAACACGTTCCTATAGAAACAACTTATGACAGGGTCGCTATAGCCTTATGTAGCGTTATGGGGGGGAAATACATAAAAGAAAAGGTCACTATAAATTTTGAGAATCCAAGCATCACAAAAACAATGGGAGATTTGCAGGAATATTATTGATTTCCTAATTTCCATTCGAAACCATGCTGTGAGGATGACCTTCAGTAGCCACATGCCATTGTGTGTATGGCAATACACACACAGTCATATCTGCAATTGTCACAGTGTGTTTAAATAAAATCCCAAATTCATCTAAAGAGTGAATAATCCTGACCTCTCAGTTTCTGCCTTTTTTAGTGCTAACACTCAGATTGCCATGCTATGCGTTTTTATGTGACTTATTTTGACCTCAATCCATTTTGGCTGCTGTTAAACAATCATAACTCTAGATCATGATATGGATAAAAGAACCATGTCCTCCCTTACACCCCGCCTGCACGTTTATCTATGGAAAATATGAATGGACATGTGTGTTTTTCTATTTTGGGATCTTTCCGTCATTGGCCGGTTGAACTTGGAATGGACCATCTTACATTACATTAAGGCTACATGGGAATGTAACTTATTTAAGCTATCTTAGCGTAAATAAACACCCTTAAATACAAGTCTGTCTCATATTTTACGTACTTATTTTCTACAGGAAAGTATCGTTCATATACTTGGTCCAATAACCTTTTTTTCCCGCTGTGACAAAGCTGAGAAGTGGTCTGACCCGCTGTCATTCCCCCAGTGGACAAACACAGGAGGAGAGGGAGGGCCAACATGGCGTCTGAACAGGTCCGTTATGCACAATATTTGTTGTTATTTTTGCTTATCACTGCTTTCTGCCTCTCTGCTGTTTGACAAGTGGGCTTGCCGTGGTCTCGATGCTTAATTGAAAAACGAAAAGTCAACTATTCGTGTCTTTTCTTGGCTGTATAATAGAGTAATGATTGCAATGCTGGCCCTGGCACTCTCCAGTTTCACCAAAACGGGTACAGTAACGTTAGCTTAATTTCAGCGGATGGGCTAACGTTGTTTGACTGCGCAGTGTTTTTTGTATAAACAACAGGCCATATTAGCGAAGCAGTATGATAGCGTTATTGTCGAGTTGAGTGTGTTGAGTGCTGCTGAAATTAGTGCCATTTATTTTTAGTAATACTCACAGACAGGACGACGCGGGCATTTAATTGGACGCATTCCTCCGCGGAGGCACAGAGAGACGTTAGGAACAGCTAAAGGCTAAGAATGAGTTTTATTTTGAAAAGAGTGTCGAGTCTGTGTGATTCTTCTTAAGCAGACGTAGTCACTACGCATTATTAATTTTAAAGTAAGCTAATGCTTTACTTACTGTTTTCGTTGCTTGCGCTCTAAAGTCAGTGGCTGCATCCTCACCTTCAAACATCTGGGGTTGCTGATGGGAGATGGATTTTGGAAAATTCATTGGATGATTACAAAAGCAATGATTTTTAAGCGACTGTCAAAATTGAAGTAGTAATAATTTTGGTACATTATAGGGCTGAGATGATATGTTTATCTCCCGATTCAATATTATCACATTAATATTGATTCAATATGTATTGCGATCTGTAAGTGTTGTGATTCTACAAGTATTGCAATTCGATATTCCATTTATATTGATTTTTTTTAGTTATCATCTAGCTTGTAGATGCAAAGTTTCATAAAGCTGTGATTAATCTAAAGGTCACAGTAGGTTTGTACAATGATGTCAAAAAGTGGTCACTATACTACAATCAAATGGTGACTGTGAGGGCTAACATCATCACACATGAATAAAATTGGGCTCACTGAATCCACAATCCTCGGGTTTCTGGTCAAACCCAGTTTATCCAACTCCAAGACTGTTTAGGCCACAGTAGGTGCAAATAAATTTTACAATAGGACACAATAACACATTTGTACCACATGCAAAAACTTACATGGCTTTTTCCCAAAACTGTGTGGGATTAGCTTGTCTGCACAGGGGAGACCTGTGGGTGCCCATAGAGCCCATTTTCATCCAGATATCTTGAAGTCAGAGGTCAAGGGACCCAAGATTTTCCCTCACCAAAATTTAGCCTAACTTTGGAGCAATATTTAGTTCCTTTGCCGGCAACACTAATTTACCAGCATGACATGCTTGGTACTAATGGATACCTTAGGTCCCCTAGTTTCTTATTATACCAATATCTTTACTGCATCAATTAAGCAATAAAAAATCAATTAAAAATATACTTAAGGGACCCCCCCCCACACCCCCAGCAAATACACTAAATTAGTAATATTAATGTAGTGTATCAGTGAGTGGTGATGGTCTTGCATTTTAGAGATTATTTTGCTTTCTAGGAGAGCTCCAATGGGCCGGTGAAGAAGTCTATGCGGGAGAAGGCTATCGAAAGGCGCAACATCAACAAGGAACACAACAGTAACTTCAAAGCCGGCTATGTACCCATAGAGGAGGAGCGTCTTCATAAGACCGGGCTGAGAGGTCGCAAGGGAAACATGGCCGTTTGTATCATCGTGCTCCTCTTCCTCCTTGCCCTCATTAACCTCATTGTGAGTACTGCAAGCCAGAATGCACTTACCTGTCCAAACACACAGCTAAAACAGCTGAAAATGCCATTACAGAGTTGATAAATGAAATTAATTTATTGTGGCATAAATGAGGAATTTTATTGTCCTGAAAAAAACAGTAACAGATTCACCATTTCTCAGATCACCCTGGTAATATGGACAGTAATCCGAATTGGTCCGAATGGCTGTGACAGCATGGAGTTCCATGAGACTGGGCTACTGCGGTTCAAGCAGAAGGCGGATATGGGCATCGTTCACCCTCTGCATAAGAGCACAGTAGGAGGCCGGAAAGACCAGGACCTGGTCATTACTGGCAACAATAATCCAGTGAGAAACAACGCAAAACACTTACCAAGCAAACTGAAAACATGCAAGCCAGAACTGAAACACTGATAGTAAAACACTTTTCTAAAGTTGCTCTACTCTTTTTTTATTGTGTATGTTGTTCCAGGTTGTTTTCCAGCAAGGCACCACTAAGCTGAGTGTAGAGAAGGACAAGACCTCAATTGTCAGTGACATCGGCATATCTTTCACTGACCCCCGTACACAGACCACTTTCTTCAGCACAGACTTTGAAAACCACGAGTTCCATCTGCCCAAAGGAGTCAAAGTGCTCAGCGTTAAAAAGGCTTCCACAGAGAGGGTGTGTGTCTCGCTCATAAGTGCTTCATGATCAAGACAAAATGGTTATTCTTGAACTGTTTGTGTTTGACAACAAATGTGCAAAATTGCCATGTATATTATTTGATGAGATGGCACATCCCACAATTCTCTCTGTTTTCAGATCACCAGCAGCGCATCAAATGACCTGAATATCAAAGGGGACAGCAAGGCTATCATTCGTGGCAACGAGGGGGTTAACATCATGGGCCGGACTGTGGAGTTCAAAATGGGTGGAGGCATTGAGCTTCGGGCTGTAAGTATTGATTGTAGAAAATATGCCCAGTTGACACTGTGATTTGATGTATTCTAGTAGGTTCACATTATGATGGGCTACTTGAGTAATTAAATGGAGCAGGACATTTCTTGGTACTTTTGTATAAAGTTGGGACAGCGGCTTTTAATTGTTCCTGTGTTATATATCTGTGCACACTAGCCTGATTGTGTAAGTGTAAAGCTGATTAAGATGAAAAATATTACAAATGATGGATGAAGAATTTTTCTTTCTGCAGGAGAACAGCATTATCCTGAATGGGTCAGTTATGTTCAACGCTACCCGCATCCCCAACTCCTCAGGTGATGTGTATTTTGACGAGGGGCTGGAGAGGTACAAGCTGTGCATGTGTGCAGACGGGACTCTGTTCCGTGTCCAGGTGAAGTATCCCAACATGGGCTGCCAGACGTCAGACAACCCATGTGGAACAGCTCACTAAGAGACTGGAATAGGATCTACTGTATAATCGCCCAGAGATCAGCCACCACCGAAATCAGATGAACCACTTGCAAATTAAAACCACAGGATGCCCTTCACAACTCACACGTAATGATGCCTCCCTGTAAAACCTCTTGTTTCTTGTTTTGTTTTGTTCATTTTTTGCCAAACAGAGATTGTGTTACTCTATGAATCATCCACTTGGCCAAAGATATATATACTGTACGTAAGCGCTGAAGTATTTTAATTGCTCTGTAGGTTTTGCTGACTGCATCTAAAATACATGATGTTACAATAGCAGCACTTTACACTCCTTTATTTCGTATTTTACTGTGGTTTACATCGCCAGCTGTTTTGGATTACAAGCTATAGCAGTTACCATTTTGCATCTTCATACAGTATTATTAATACCCAAACCCTGCAGGGCAAGTTGCTTGGAATTTTATTTGCTGGTGTTCATTGTTTCTGGCAGCTCTTTTCCCATTATCAAGCACTGACACAAGTGTTACACTACACTACAATTATTATTATTTAATAATAGGTAATGAACTGCAGATGTGTGACAAATTGTGACTAAAAGGAAACATTTTAAGCCATCAGTTATTGGTAATGGCAGGTCAAATGTAGATCTCTTTAAACACATTTTTGCCTTTGCATAATGCACATGTGCACTAAGGGATTATACTGAAATGTAAAGAAAAAAAATGTTCCAAAAAATACTTTTTATACTTTTAATTAGTATAATAATAAACATTATTTGACAAACAAATAAGGGTGTTCACACTAAGTTACACTTCAAATTAATGTTAATAATGATTAAGTTACACTACAGATTTTAAATGTTAATGAAGGTCATGTGCCAGTTTGAATCATACAGTTACCTTGGTTTGAAATCTGTATTACTGAGTGGTATGAATTTTGTGCAATATAGTGTAGACGTTTGAGATTTGATTTATTTTGCCTTGGATTGTCTTGTCTGTTTTTTAACATTCATTACTTATGTTGAAAGCTTGCAAACAGTGTCCTGAAATGAAATAAGTATTCTCAAAGCATTACAATCTAAATGCCTGTTGTGAAGGAACTTTCTGAGTGTCTTTGCTTTTATTAAGTGGAAATTTTGTTGTCAAAAAGAGAAAATGGCAGTGAGCCTTATTTAAAAAACCTGTCCAGGATTTCATTGCCAAATTTGTTTCAATAAAGAATTATATGTTTGAATGTCTGTGTTACGATCAAGTTTTTTACTACTACTATGTGAGTAAAGGTCTCTAGTGTTTGTCTGTGTTAACTATATTAAATAGTATCTGCAGAATTATGTAATTATAAGTGGAGGGCATGGTTCTCTTTGTCATCAGCTTTTTTTCTAGGATGGCAGTTCTCTAAGAAGTATGAGGAAAACAATGACAGTAAGACATTAACTAGCCATGTGAATGATTGAAGGAATCACCATAACAGTTAATGACATCTTTGGGTATGTGCATGTATGACCGGACATAGTTATATACACTCCAGACTTTGATCAGGTGCTGCAGGAGACAAAGTCAAAGTTGTTAGATTATGAGTGAACCAGGGTGGAGAACGGACAGTCACAAGTTTTTGCTTCAGCTCAACTGAGTGTGGACACACAGGTAAATTAAGTTTTTACCAAATTATTATTACTATTTCCTTTTTTTGTAGTATTGTACTTGGACTTTAATGAGAATAGAGTGTCATGTGATTAAGAGTAATACTGAATGCGTTTTTTTCATTCTCTAGCATGTTTTATATTACACATAGTCTGTCTTTCTTAAATTTTTCTAAAGGTATCTTAACTGTGGCTTGTTGTGCAGAACTCTTAAGTCTCATTCCTGGTCTATCTTTGCCCACCAGGCAGGTTGTGATGGCAGTGACACCAGGGCCATTCTTGGCTCTTGTGCTGCTCCTTGTTTCCCATGGGCTCCGGTGCTCCCCTCCCCTCCCTGCCTGTCCTGCACCCTGCCTCTGTCAGAGAGCTCCCCTGTTGAACTGCTCCTCCTCTGGCCTTTCTTTGGCCCCACAACTCATCCAGGCCACCATCACAGAGCTAGACCTGTCTCATAACCTCCTAAACTCTGTAACACTCCACCAGCCGCATCTCAACCTCACAAAGGTATGGTTGGGAAACAACAGTATCACACACCTGTCCCTGTGTGTAGCGAGAACCATGGGAAGCCACCATGTCAGTGGGAGACATCCATATCTCTGGAGACCAGGGAGCAGCCAGGGATGTGTATCTTGGGCCCCCGCCCTGCAGCTGCTATCTGTTGAGAGGAATCAGCTAGTTCAACTCCCTGAGGGTAAGTCTGTCATACACCCACAAATAAAACACTGTCCTAGTACACACAGGCATGCTGAAATGCAACGTTGCTCTAAATGGTTGGTGAACTTGACATGGTGAGTTTTGTGACTTCATTGACATAAGCCTGCACAGTATATACAGTGGATCAGAAGCTGCTGGTATGGGTGGGGTTAATCACCTTGAACAAAGACACAGTCTGGTAGGTAATGCAGCATCTTGACACATTTAGATTAGCAGTCAGCTCACACTCAAACACTTCCAGATCAGCTGTCGGTATGTCCAAGAGTCAGTGTAAAACAAATCCAGTTCACAAGCTTCATGGTGAGGCCAGGACATCACATTTCCCCCTGAACCTAACCTCTAAACAGTGAAAAATTATTAATTTTCTATGACAGAAGAACACCTCAATGGGTTCTGTGTATTGCATTTGTTATGTTTTCATATCAAACTCATCAAATACACAAACACTGAGTAATAGATACCCTTTATCTCTGGTACTTTGCTCTATTTGTAAATGATTAAACCCTCCACAGATAATGACACAATGCATTTAACAAATTACTGTACAACCTACAGCCAGTCACAGAGAGGTTTTATTGACACTGACATTCCAATGGCCCATAAGTAGGCGTAAACATCCAATGATTGTACCTCTAAGGAGTCATTTCCGTACATCATTTTATTGAATAGAATGCCCACTGACAGGTTGAAAATATGGTTGCTTCAAGGAACTGTATTCACCAGGTTCTTTTAAAAGTGTGGACAGCCCATTTGCTTAGCAAGAGCTCTGTTGACAGTCATAGACTTCTTTCCTGTTTGGTATTCAGCTCACAGAACCCTCAGCGTCTCTCTAATGAAGCACAGACCCACAGTGCCTCACTTCAGCCCAGCAGTCTTAGTGAGATTGTCTCAGACTAGAGAAAAGGAGGAGACAGCAGGAGAGACTGAGCAGCAAGAAAAAAATTCTTAGCCTTTAATTAGTCATACCGTGTGCATATTGAAAACAGCTCAGGAGAAATGTGGAGTCATATTATAGGGATTGATTGTTGAATGATTTTAATTGAAAAAAAAAAAACAGTTTATATCTAATTAATAAACCTAATCTATATAATCTATAAATCCACAGAAGGGGGGTCTGTTGTTCATTTTTTTATCCTAGCATTGAGAGTGTAGAGTTATTATGTTTTTAAGACTTAGAAAGATCCTGGAAGCAACAATTACAGTAGTGCAAACAAAGTGGCTTTATAGGTACACTCAAATACAGATCAATTTCATCTTGTAAAACCCAGTAAGGTTGGGTCAGGTAGTTAGGGACAAAGGTGAGTAGGAAACCACTGTCATCATCATCATCACAAACCTGCTACTTTCATCCCTTGCTCTCTTCACAGGAG
This sequence comes from Myripristis jacobus, assembly GCA_900302555.1. Taxonomy (NCBI): domain Eukaryota; kingdom Metazoa; phylum Chordata; class Actinopteri; order Holocentriformes; family Holocentridae; genus Myripristis; species Myripristis jacobus. The sequence continues at coordinate 9,366 of OMLB01060272.1, forward strand.
CCACACTGTCTTCTTAGCTGTCAAGTTCTTATTAAAGCTCTTGTTTTCTGTCAACCAGGGCTCGGAGGTAGCAAGTCTTTACAGGTTCTGCAGCTCTCCTTCAACAGGATCTCAGCTGTGCAACTGGTAGACTTGAGCCACCTTGAACAGCTGAAAGAGCTACACCTACAACATAACCTGATTACCAGCCTCCATTCACAGGCATTCAGGGATTTAGCCCAGCTCAGGGTAATACTGCTAATATCTTGTCATCAAGATACCTGAATCACTAGACTTTTGTAATATGACCCTTTGTTGTTTCAGATTGGATGTATTATAATAGGCATAGAGGTCAGGACAGCACTCCAATAATAATATCTTTATTGCCGCAGACTTTTCGGCCAAGATGCCCTTCCTCAGTGTGCAGTGGTAATCAAACACTGCACACTGAGGAAGGGTCTTACCTGTGCTGCCCTGACCTCCATTTGTTTTGTATATTTTGAGGATTCAGCACGTAGTATTCAAGATATTTAAGTGTGGGTTAGGTGTGTTTTTGACTTGTCTATGAATTTGATGTATTATAAGCAGCATATTATCTTCCTGCTATAAATTAATTTTGTCACTGCATCATATAAAACAACGACGCTACACTCAGTATTTCAACAACGAACTAAATAGCACAGTACATTCTTTCAACAGTCATCTGCAAGTGTTATCTGAATTAAAAAAAAATAGGGTTGATTTCTACTGTCATGCTGATACATCAGAATGGTTTAATTTGGATTATTCATTGACATTATGTAATGGCATATGTTGGAATGATATATTTTAACATCCATCTTCATACTGTGTCCACCTCCAAGGTCCTTGATTTGCGCTTCAACTTGCTGACCAGCCTCTATCCCTTGATGTACCTCTCCCTGCATAAGATTGGGGCAGATGTTAGGCTGAGTGGGAACAGGTGGCAATGTGACTGCAGTGTGTGCACTCTAAGAAGATGGATGGCCTATGATAGCGAGAAAGGGCAACAGACCTGGAGCATGGTGTGTGCTTCCCCCTCTTCCCTCTCAGGCAGAGACCTGCTACAGTTGGAGGAGGATGACCTCACCTGTTTTAATGCTGAGAACAGACCAGAGCCTCATCAAGATGTTACAGTGAACAGGGGGTCTGAGATACTGCTGTCTTGCTCTACACAACAAGGTAACTTAGTCAGACAATATGTATTTAAAAAATAATGCCTCTTAATGCTATAAGTTGCTTATGTCCATAAAACATAAAACGTGATATGTAAAACTATGTAGCCAACCTTAACTGCACTTTTATTTTGTTGTGTCTGTTGTAGATTCAACTTGGTGGACACCCAGTGGCCAAGTGTCTGTGAGCCAACCTCAGGCTGGTTTGCTGATCAGTGAAATCACAGAAAGGGATTCAGGACTTTATGTATGTGTGTCTGAATCTGAGCAAGAAATTGTTTCTGTTTTTAACTTGCATGTCAGGAAGATAGGAGAGACAAAGAGGAAAAACAGAATCCCCAGGACATTGCCCAAGAAAAGCCAATATATAATCCCACAGGTCATCCCTGATAGAATGGGTCATGTAAGGAATCAGACATCTACTCAGACATCTACACAGTCTGACTTGACCTTGGCTGTGTGTCTATCTGTTTTCATCACCTTCCTGGTAGCCTTTATTCTCGGAGTCCTGGCCAGACCCCTTATTGATATTCTTTGCAGAAGGGTCTGCAACAAGGAAAGCTCCTCTCCAAAATGCTCTGTCTCATATGCAGAACGGAGACCATATGACAATGAGGCCTATGCGAATGGTGAGGAGCCAGAGGAGATAGGAATTCAGAGAGAAAGGAGAGTGACATTTAGCACTGTAGACTTGAAGGAACACAATAATGTGCCATATTATGATGCTGTCGCCAGTGGCAATCAGGAAAACATCAATGAAAATGCAGTGACGGAATATGAAGAAGTTAACCACCAGTCTGAGAGGGACAAGCCTACAGCTGGAGATTCAGACAGTACAGAAGACATTCAGGGTAGAAGTAAAAACCTCTCAGGTGTTAGTAGCTCAGGCCCCACCCAAAGCATGCAGTTTGAACGCATCCCAGATCCTGGTGAGCTGGAGAGGAGGAATAGCTCATCTTCACACTCAGACACTTCACAAGGTGACAACCTTCAAAAAGAAGAGCAAAGAACACAGAAAGACTCCTGGAACCCTGAGTTTCCTCAGATGTTGGAGGACCCTTTTCAGACAAGGTCCATATCTCCTGCGGCCCAATTGGCAACGGTGCCACAAATTTCCATAGATGGCAGAAGTGAAATCCCTGGATTTTCTTGTGAGCCATTTGCAGATTGGTCACCAAATATAAATGACAAAAGCCTAATGGACCCTGATCTATGGCATGAGAGTGGAGAAAATTTTGAGTTCAGTGATTCCTCTCACCCTCCCTCAGCCAGATCCAATAGTCTTGCTGGTTCATTTGAAAATTCAAATCGGATAGTTTTTTCCACACCAAATAATTGTAAGAGGTCTGATAGCTCAAGCTCCAGTTCATGTATCAGTGGGAATGAGATTACAGAATACACAGTGAACCCAGGGAGCCTGGAAGAAGAAAAAACAGAAATGACCCCAAAAGGCCTGCTTTCTCATGACACTAAACTCAAGATCGTTGAACGGGATGTTTGTTTTGAACAGCAGATCCATGATATAGATCCAATCAGATCATCACTGCAGGGGGAGGGATTTAATCAGGGTGACTATAAGTATGACGCATGGGGGCCTTCAGTGGGATCAGAGCACTCTGATTCCTCCCATTCGAGTGTCAGTGATGATGAGCCCACACAGTACACATTCAAACAAGAAACAGATGAAGAAAATGAGAGGGAAAAGAAGGTCAGTAAGTCCGATAAGCCAGCCAGCAACATAGTAACAGCAGGGAAGGACAGAAGTGAGGAAGTCAACCCCATGCCATGGACAGATCGAGAGCCTGAAGCAAAGTGGCCTGACCTCAGCCTGGATGTCCCCCATATTCAAAACCATCTAGATATTAAAGCATCATCACAACCAGATGATTCCTCCTCTTCCTCTAGTGACAATGAAAGCAAGCTCAGAAGCCCCACAGTGAAACAAGAAAGACACAGAGCTGATGTGGGGATCACAAGTAATCAGCCAAAGACAATGTTGCCTGACCTGAGTCTTGGTGTCCCTCGCATCCAAAGGCGCCTGGACATCAAAGCACCATCGCAACCAGATGATTCCCGCTCTTCCTCCAGTGACAGTGAAAGCAAAATGACAAGCCACACAGTGAAACAAGAAAGAGACAGAGCTGATGTAAGGATCACAACTAATCAAGCAAAGACTAAACTGCCTGACCTGAGTCTGGGTGTCCCTCACATGGAGACACAGTTGGACATCAAAGCACCATCACAACCAGATGATTCTATCTCTTCTTCCAGTGACAGTGAAAGCAAAATGACAAGCCACATAGTGAAACAAGAAAGACACAGAGCTGATGTGGGGATCACAAGTGATCAGCCAAAGACAAAACTGCCTGACCTGAGTCTGGGTGTCCCTCGCATCCCAAGACGCCTGGACATCAAAGCACCATCACAACCAGATGATTCCAGCTCTTCTTCTAGTGACAGTGAAAGCAAAATGACGAGCCACACAGTGAAACAAGAAAGAGACAGAGCTGATGTAAGGATCACAACTAATCAAGCAAAGACAAAACTGCCTGACCCGAGCCTGGGTGTCCCTCACATGGAGACACGTTTGGACATCAAAGCACCATCACAACCAGATGATTCCAGCTCTTCTTCCAGTGACAGTGAAAGCAAAATGACAAGCCACACAGTGAAACAAGAAAGACACAGGGCTGATGTGGGGATCACAAGTAATCAGCCAAAGACAATGTTGCCTGATCTGAGTCTGGGTGTCCCTCGCATCCAAAGGCGCCTGGACATCAAAGCACCATCACAACCAGATGATTCCCGCTCTTCCTCCAGTGACAGTGAAAGCAAAATGACAAGCCACACAGTGAAACAAGAAAGACACAGGGCTGATGTGGGGATCACAAGTAATCAG